>CBVK0100723999.1:0-14880 GCA_900067695.1 Picea abies
TTCAAACCCGTGTAATTAACAGCGATATAATTCCATACAGGTAGGTTTTCCATGTTTTATTGGCAAAATTAAATATATATGTACCATACACTCTGTGCGGCGCAGAATGATTGCTGCTAAATGAAGAAATTGCTCGGCAACTTGAGGCTGCCAATCCCAGCAATGTGAGAGTGGAGACAAAACTGCCATTGCTCTGCTTCCCATAAGCTTCGCCTGTGACGGTGTACTCGGGAGAAAACGCGTTCGCTTGTTTAAAATGTCGCGTGAAGGCAATAATAGTCCATAGCAGCCACCGACATTTTAAAATCATTGTGATGGACAAGCCAAGGAGAGGATGATCTGATCTTCTGAATCTTTCCACGCTTTCGAAGGCAATGTCGCCGTGTTCATCGTGGTGTAAGGAGCCACGCTATTCATTCTGCATCAAAACACTTCATCGCTTTAATACACGTTTGCCTACTCAATCATCTAAATTTACACTAAAAATAATGATTTATTCGTTGGATTTCCTATTCAATCTTCTGAATATACAGAATCTAAGTTAATGATTTAAAGTTTGCTTACCTCTCCTTTCGCTTTTGGAGGAAGCGTTGCACAGATAATTTCTTGACAATTTTCGGGACTGCGTGCGAAACAAGAAACAATGTTAAAAACAATTCTCTATCCTAAAACCCTTTTTCTATCTTTTCAATATAAAACATCTACGATCCGCGTCTGACCTACGGGAAGTCTTTCGGGTTGATCTTCATTGCCAGCGTTAGATGCAGACTTGGAATGCAGCTTTCGGGTTGATCTTCATTGCCAGCGTTAGATGCAGACTTGGAATGCAGCGTCTCTTTTATCGTACTCGAGCTATTAGCGCTGGCAAGCCTCATAATAGCTTCAGCCTGCCACGAAAATGACTAAATATGTCTGTGAGAAATTAAATAACGCCAGAAGGACTAAAGATGCACTCGTTTTGTAAAAAAAATACATGAAATTTGATGCTCGGATCAAAATAATACCTTCCCAGCCGGCACATCGTAAACATTCACCATTCCGTTATAAAAAATAACTAGTTGAGCTGTGGACTGCTGCTTTGGAGCTTTTGCTGGAACGGATCTGCTGCAAATAGTACAAAAATTACAAAGTTAAGCTGATCCAACATTTAAGCTCGCTCAGTTATCAAGAATTTGCAAAATATATCAAACTACAAATGTCTGGACATTAAAATACCTCGAAACCGAATCAGTTTGGCGGATTGCAAAAGGAAGGGTGAATTTTTTTTCTGGAACTCTAGTGTTTGAACGGAAACCCATGCTCACGGGAAATAATTCCATCTTTTCCGCCTGACTTGGTGCCTCAGAACGTCCATTAAAACCCTTGGCCTGATGATTGACATGAGCAAACTCGGCTTTCCTGTCCTCTGAAAGCCCGATGGACGAAAGCGCCCTTTGCATCATCTGCGGTTTTATCCTCGACAGATCTTGCACTGTTGCATTCGTAAAAAATAGATACAAAATCAGCCGAAACATTCTACCAAAACAAGAACGGAAGACAAATTTATGGAAAGACGGCATATTGTACGGGCCGATCTGAAAATAAAACTGCGAGACAAATTCAAGGCGTTTACAAAAGAAACTATACATCTCGGCTTGGCTAGCTGTTTTTCAGGGCCGACTTCCAAGCTAGTACTGCCATTTCCGCCCATACCGTTTGCTTCAGAGGTGTTCGGAATGCGTAGAAACTCGAAAGCTACAGATGCACTTGGCGACATAGCTTGCAAACTCAATTGTTCCGATAAATCACCAAAATTTCCACTGCAAGCTACCTTTTCTCGAAGCTCTGATACTCCTGGGATCAATCAAAGCGCCGAGTAAATGTAGATTAATCACCAAAATTTCCACTGCAACCTACCTTTTCTCGAAGCTCTGATACTCCTGGGATCAATCAAAGCGCCGAGTAAATGTAGATTGTTTTGCGGTTCATTAGAACATAAATAATGGGCAGGCAGAGGCGGGCATCGAGAAAAGGTGAGTAGGAGAGGCAGGCTGGCAGCCTTGCAAGTGTGTATTTCGCATGTGCTCATGAGGCACGAGTTCCTGTTGTGGAGTCTGGTCAAATAAAGCCACAGCCATTCCTAAGTCTGGAACGTTTCTGACAGACGACAGAACATTGTCACCATATCAGTTGGAAGAACGGTTTTAGCGGCGTGCTAAATGTGCACCAGGAGGGATTATTACTTGCAAAGTTGCAAGTTGCTACTAAGTTTAAAGGAAAAACAGGCGTGCGTTGGTGGTGGACTCGTGACGGGAAGTAAATTGTAGCGCATTGGCGGCGATTGGAAAAAAGTTCCACGAGTATGTCTGCGGCGCCTTTAGCATGTGATCCATGTGTTCCATCTTCTGTCGGAAAAAGCGAGATCCACGTGCTCCATTTTCTGTCGGAAAAAGCGAGACGTTAGTATGTCAATAATTGAACGTGTCATTTGTTGCCGCAGTTTTTCTTCGCATATGATGGATGTGAATTCCACGTCAAAAACATAGAGCCCATTGTGGTTTCGATATACGTAGATTAAATTTTTGTTACGAGCTGATTTGCTTGTGAAATATGATTAAAAATGTATAGTCGACATTCTTCATTTAAACTATAACTTTAAACTGTAATTATGAAAATGGACGATAGAATTATGTTTTAAAATTCTTACTTCACAAATTGAATATCGTTAATTTCCTCCCACATTTGGTATGCAAGACGTAAGTAATGGGAAGGATGATAAGGGTTTAGTAGCAAAGAGTGGGAAGGATGATGACCGTGACCATGGTTGGAATTTCAAATTTGATAGTTAAATATGGCTAATGCTTTGCATTTTGATTTGTTTATCATACAATTCCAATGACAACATTTCACTCTGACTTCCTAGCTTGAAAAAAAAAACATTATTTTATTTTAACCAGCTTGAAACTCTTCTTTGCTCACCTATTTGGTATCGAAACGTTATTATCTATTTGATAGATTCAATGAGACAACATAAATATATTGGCTTCTTTATTTTGATGATCCATATGGTGGTATAAAATAAGTAGACAAGGAATCAAACTCATGTTATCTCTTTTTTGGAATTACAATAATAACTATAGGGTGAAGTAGTGGTGGAAGTAGGTATGGAGGTTCAAATAGTAGAATCTAAGGGACGTGATCCCTAGTTTTGAGAGGACAAAGCCAATGAGAACTACCATTACCCATATTGCATTGTGAGAGATCAAATAAAAGAGATATATGACATTGGTTGTATGATAATAGTTCTTTCCTTTGTTATGTTGCACTTGAAAGCATTAAAGTGTTATCAAAAACATTTGCACCATAGTATGTCTGTAGAGACATGGACAAAAAAGAATTCAATGAAAAATGCTTCGTAAAATGGTATAATAATATGATTAACACTACTCAAGATACAATTTAGTTTCTATAGTATGTGATTAATAACTATAACAAATGTCTGTCATTCAAACTTGAAAGGGACAATACCTACATTTAGTGAAAGTGGTCGAACATGATCAAATAGAGGTGTCCCCACTACCATTGATCATCGAAGATGATGCCATCACATAGGAAATTGCGACATGGCTAGGAGTGTGGAAATGACACACCAAAGAGACTTACATTTTCATGTTCCCTAACGTTACATATAGACCAAAATAAATAGAATAGAATTCAAAAAAATAAATAGAATTCAAGTCTGGCTAAGGTGGTGGAAATAGAAGTCCAAATATAAAAACAAAAAGGATGTTGTTAAGAATGAAAAAAATACAAAATTTGTCAACAAGAAAAATGTTGAGGGAACTTCATCTATTGTTACAAATGCTCTTAAGACAAATATTTTAGATGATGCAACATTCATAGGTAAATACATGAAGAAAACCGTGCATTTTATGGCTAGTCTCTCCATGGCCTCTAGGACTTTGAATAAAACTTGAGCCCACCTGTTGATGATTACAAAGCCACTGAGCATCATGTAATGGCATACAAATAAATCATAGTCTCATTGTTTGATCCATCAACAACATGAATTGAGTCCAATTCTCAAAGACTTATGCAATGCTATTGGGCTAGTCACAACACCCACAGAATTCAAGGAATTAGGGAAACAACAACAACGAGTTACCAACATAATGAGATCGGTTTCCAATCAACCATTAGTAAATACTCTTTTTCTTACCAATGTATCCCTTTCAATTCAAACCATTGCTCCAAGTGTTGGGGACATATTAGGCAAGGATATCATACAAATTCTAGATGATGAAGACATAAAGGGAACAATCATAGAATTAGAGGAAGAGAGGGTGATATAGTTTGCACATCCTTCCCAAATAAGAAATCAACATCATGGTTACCACCATCACTCTTGAACACATGATGAAAAAGAAGGATGCACTCAAGAGGCCACAACATCATAGGAAACAGATCTCAACATCTCATTTGGTGGAGGGGATAAACAATGCAAATAACCTAAAGATAATATAAAAGAACCATCAATTGTGTTTACCTATGGTCCCAAGGAAGGAAAAGGAGAATATATAGACATGCCATATGCCTACCATGATGAAAGTAATGAAACACGGTCACAACCAGAAGTTGTACTCATAATCGTTACAACACATACTAGCCTAGTAAGTTTTTCCTAGGACCACGAAACCATTATAATTGTGATCATAGAAATCATCTTGAATGTTAAGTATGGGTAGTAAATGTTGAAGGTGTACCAAAATTCACAAATTCAACACTCGGATAGGGAGTTGGTACAAAATCAAAGAATGTAGACACCCAAATCCATCGCTATTATAATACAAGGCTCTAGGATCACAACTTTACATTATTAATGCCATGTCAACCTTCACCAAGTCATTTTTCCTTGGCACATCATAAATTTGTGTCATCATGTGCATCATGTTTGTGATGTAGTCTAACACAAAACATGATACATGAAAAAAAAATTCACTCTTTTGTGTCGTTATGGGGTCTTCATGCATCCACTTTTACATCATATTGCATTGAGCGTGGTGTGGGGTGATGCAAAATAGGATGCAAGTTAAATGTTTGTGTCCTATTTGCATTGTTTCTATATTTTTAAAATAAGTTGCATTGTATTTAATTTGTATTACATCATGAAATATGGCACTCGATAAATACTTTAATAATAAAAACTAAGAGGGTGAGTGTAAGCTAATGATGGTCTATCATGATGCATTATTGGAAATGCAAACATGGAAAAAGAACATTATGTTAACTTGAAGGGATTATTCAAGGTACTTTTACAATGAATTTGAATATGTTGTATGTTAGCACCATGTTTTTTGTAGTTAGAGTTAGAGGTTTGTCCAAAAAATTTCAGATTCATGTCTTGATCTTTATAAAAATCAAAACTTTTGTGAATAAGTCATAGTTAGTGTGTCAAAATTTATGAGGTCAATGACCAAATAAAGAATAGTTTGAAATGTAAATTAAGGGGTTTGGCTATAAGTTTGTAGAACGGTGTAAGGTTCGTCATGTTTAAATTGTAAAGGTCTACTTTCCTAAGTCTCGCGTCATGTCAAAAACTTGGAATTTAGGTACCAAGGTCGAATAAAGTGGTTAGGATAAATGCCATGTCAAAAAATATTATGGGTTATGATTACCTAATCATGAAGTCAGAAAAGTGAACAGTCATCGAACTTCATATCATTTGTACTCTTTCACACTTCAAAGGAGTACCCATTGTGCAAGTTCATTGCGCAAATCTTTAACCTTCTTTAAAACATCTTGTCGCTATGGATTTTCTGTCGCTTTTCATAATTTCGTTCCTTATCAATTATAGCATAAATATTCGCCACCCTTCATGTTTCTCCATCACTTTCAAAAATTATGCGTCATCCATAGCTTTTCCAGTAAGCTCTAAAGCCCTTTGCTAAGTAAATATTGTGTGCTTCCGGTCACTATGTAAATCTGTTATTCTGATTTTGCTACATATCCTCCATTTCTTTCAATCATTGTTCAAAATCTTTCCTTAGATCCGACTAAAAATTAGCTTCTGGAACGATTTTTTTTTCACACAGTCATCCTTCTTTCTTCTCAGCTAAATTCTTATTACCTACTCCTACGTCAATTTTTTCATCGTTGTTTGTCATTGTGTCGAGCTTTCCCCGCTATTTGTCTTAATGTCAAGTTTTTATGTTGCGCCAAAGTTTTCTGTTGCAGTTTTCCATTGCACCAAAGTTTTCCATTGTTGTTTATTATTGCGTCGAGTTTTCCACTACACCAAATTTTCTGCCACTTCTTAGTTTGCTACGCAAAGTTTCCTATTGCTACCTTTTCCTACACATCATGCAAAACTTTATATTCTTATTTGTTTCACAGAGAGGCTATTACAATCTATTTTAGTGCACATGAAATTGACATATATCAACATCATGGAAACTCCTCAGAGTATAATAAAGAATGCAAGAAGCGAGAAAGTCATGAGGTTTGAACCATGGGATTTATAGTTAGTAAACACAAACCTGACGATCAAAGTGTCCTTTGAACAAGCCAGATGCATATGTTTCTATGAAAATATTCAAGGATATAATGCGCAGCTAACTATGGAGTTTGCCCTTAATTTTGTTGGTGTCAGTGCAACTATTGCAGGGATCAGTTTTCAAATGACAAAGGAAAATATATCAGTTGCGACGGAGATTTCTATGCATGAAGAGAAATGGTTTAAAGGTATTCCATTAGGTACTTCATGTTATATTGATTTTATCAAGCCCAAATATAGAAATAAAAAATTGGAGCCAACCATCTGAGTGAGTATCTTCTAGAAACTTTTGAGAAACTTCTGAAGATAATCTAAAAGTAATTTACCTGTTAGGGAAGATTTGACAAGGTTCATCAATACCACATCAGGCTTATGATACATTTCACAGGGAGAAGTCCTTTAAACTTACCTTTCTTCCTATGTCAAAGCATGGGAAAGATGGCATATAGTGTCCAAGACAAAGATGACCAACCACAGAACAACCTATTCCATATTTTACACTTCAATATAAATTAAATATGGAATTACCTTTTTAATATGGAAATGACATTTAAAATTTGTAAAGTATAAATAAAAAATAATCTTTTAATATTCATTTAAAAAATAAATAAATTTCAATTTTTACTAGAATTTAGATAAAAAACTAAAATATATAATATTTTGGCTACTACTATAAGAATATTAATTTCAAGTTTAGGAGTACTCATGGTTGGTCATAAGAAATTATTTCCAATATAGGAGTCATGTTGTCCCCTATCCCTTTCCCTTTTTTACATTTACATTGACAAGTTAGAAGATTGTTTGGAAGCCGCATGTTGTGTGAGACCAACTCTTTCTAGTACAATAATCATCCTTCTTCTCTATGTATATGATATTGTTATTATGACAATGAATCCCTATAATCATCCTTCTTCTCTATATGGATGATATTGTTATTATGGAAATGAATCTCTATCACCTTCGTAAGAAGATTCGAAAGATCACATATTATAATTGTGTATATGAAAATAACATGTTTGAGAAAGTGCCTTAGTACAAGTATATTGAAATTGATATTCATCACAATCTCAATTGGAACTATAGCATTGAGAAAAGGATAATTGGTGGGTAAAAATCTTATTATGGGCTTGAAAATACTTGTAAATTAGAAAACCTTTGGATGTGGGATAAGAAAAATATCACATTTGAGACTCTTGTCACTCATGTTATCTTATATGGATGTGAAGTTTGAGGATGCAATATCTCTCAAAAATCATGGAGAAAGATAAGACCAAATCCAAAAGAATTTTATAACTTATAATCTGAAAATTAAGGGCAATACACTATCTCCTATCCTCCTCATAGAAGTCATCCTTTCCCTCATTTAGATAAAAGTTATGATTAGGTACTTAATTTACAAGAAAAAGATAAATAACATGGAAACAAAATGGATAACACTAGACTCAACAAAATTGCTTCAGACTCAAACCCAAATCACTAATGACTCAAGAAGGGATGGCATCTTGGATAAATAAAAGAACAATTTATTTTCTAGAATATCATTATTTTAAAACACTATACAAGCTAAATTTAAGGAGAATCTAGGGTGTCATCAACAATTAGAGGATAAAACAAAATTAAGATATTATAAGGAGGTGGTTAACCCTAATTTTGAAGATCAAAAATATTTCTTTGTTTTGAGTAGATTAAATAAGAGAATCAATATTGCTAAAACAAGAACTAATTCTCATGAAGTAAAATGGTTGAAGATGAAAAGAATTTTCTGGTAAAATTCCTTAAGTATACCCAAATTAAATCTCAATTTCCAAATATCTCTCACAATATGTAACTTCCTAACCTTCTCTTAATTATTTTCAAGTATCCAAATACTATTATAAAGAAATGAGAATAATCTCTTATTTCTCTTAAGGTCCAATGAAGGTTATTCATGATCATCATTATATATATATATATATATATATATATATATATATATATATATATATATATAATAAAATATATAATATATACTAATAAAAATATTATAAATAAATAATTATATGAAAAAAAATATATGTAAATAATAATTAAATTAAAATATAAAATGATAATAATAATAATAAATAAATGATAGTCAATTGAGGCTACATCAATTGGTTAAGGTGTGGGTTTTATTTTCTAGACCACCTACATTTTATTTCAACTACTTAAATACTCCTCAATTATAGTAAAGCTAACCTCACAATTAATTAACATTTCAAACAAATAAATAATAATAATAAATAAATAAAACATATATAAATTGTTTAATAATAATAATATATATATATATATATAACTCAACAAATGAACATGCCCTCGATCATTTGAAATAATATGTTTTGAGGGCAAGAGCATCTAAGCATCCCTTCCATTTCCTGACTGAGACCCGTGCTGACGGTTGATTCCTACGATTCAGATCAGATGATTTCGCAACTCTGCTAAGGTAAAAAAGACAAAATAATAAAACAAAAACTCTACACGTGAAACAGAAAAAACAAACAATCCCGCGTTGAAATTGGTTACATCTATAGCACAGTATAATAGAGTGTGGTAGCCTACCCCATTTGTTCCATGATCTATGAGTCTACTGGAGTCGGCACGCACTATGGAATTTCGAACCAGTCTAACCTAGATGAGCCAGTCACCCCTACGACTAGATTGCATCAGTTAGGTTAGGCTGCTCGAGTATAAAAAATATTAGCCTCTACTAAAATTTAGAATACATTTATGTTTTATATGGAATATTAATTTGCAATATAATTATGTTTTAGATACATTTGATTCAAATGGGCCTTTGGTAAATTAACTTCAAATCTCTATCATTTGAAACAATTGTGTATCCTTTTTATTAAGTATCAAAGTTATGTATCGAAGTTATTTGTGCCTAGCGAAATTTGGAATGTATCAATTTATAATATATTTTTTTTTTGACATGGATTCGATTCTCATGGCCCTTGATAGATTCTGAATTGTGCTAACTTCCTCTGCCAATAATAAACGGACATTGACATATTGATATTTCTTTGAAATGTTTTAGTTTGCCTAAGCTTTTAATCTTTTGATTTCCCATTATTGATAAAAGTAAGAAACCAAAACAAGGAGGTAGCTGGTCATTTCTTACCTCTGGCCTTACATTTGAACTCTTATTAGAACTCTGGTCATTTCTATGGAGGCCTTTTTCCAATGAGCTGTATGCACTTAAAAAGATTTACTTCATCACCGCCTATACTAACTCACTCGAATCTCACCAAATAGTAATTATCACTAACTCACTCGAATCTCACCAAATAGTAATTATCACTATTGGAGCCAAAATCTGTGCAAAGAAGGAAGATGAACAGTTGTGTCCCCATGTTAAATTTTTTCATTCTGGGATTCCAGAGACAGAGATTTTCTTCACGCTTGCAATGTCTAAAAACACATTCAACCTATCTTTGGGAGCATTTTCTGCTTATTACCTGCTATTCATCGGACGATGCCACTTGAGTAAAAGTTGAGAATAGCGACTGAATTACCAGAAATTACATGTTAAATTGAGTTTCTGGATAGACAGTGATATGCAATGAGAATTTTAACTATTTGCATCAATAACGTCGAAATTCATTTTATTTAAATTTGATAAGTCAATAAGAGGAATTAGAAAAGAACGAAGCACAGTATTTACAGATACCTGCTCACTGATAAAGGTGCGGTGATGTTGCTATTATGTCTGTGGATAGAATTCAAGACCTCCATTGTTCAACTGTAATGAATTCAGGCTTCGACAAAAAGTATGCGTTCACGTGAAATTTGGCGTGTGTACGCCGAAATTTGTCGCACTTGTTGAGATGATAAAAGTCTAGATAACAGACGTCAGGTTGTTCTTCCGTCAAATTCGAATTCATTTTTCGCGACGTCAGGTTGTTCTTCCATCAAATTCGAATTCATTTTCGTTGGCATTTAGTGATTGATATTAGTTAACGGCTGGCTCTAGAGATCATGTTTGTGTGGATCATGCACATACTTATCATCTTCATCTGCAATGTCGGGTGCTGCAATAAACTTTTGACAATTTTGTATTGAATTTTGATTGTGATGTCTCTAACCCTCTTTATTTTCTTCTCTGATGGGTGGGGACCAACTGAGACGGATCACATGCGTTTTTCTTTCCATGTTGCAGAACGGCAACGGATCACATGCGTTCGCCGCCAAACTGCCAAAATGGTTGCATGAAGTTCACATGCATTTCTATTTCCAGGTTACGGACCGCCCGCGGCTTTGTACTCACCGTTGGCCGCCAAACCACCAACATTGAAGTTGCATGAATACTAGCAACTTCCGACCAAAACCTAACATCGAATACTAGGAGTTGCATGAATGCTTGCAATTCGGATAAAAACCTAACATTTGCTGGATCAAACGCATCTACTTACAAAATGCCCACAGAAAAACAAAGAAAGAACCCCATACAGTTTATATCTTAGTAATTAAAATAAAACAGAATACATCTATTTAAGAAAACAGAGCATCCAGCATGCGCTCCAGAAAACAGAGTATGCAGCATACATTCATTCCAGAAAAACAGAGTACTCCGCAGCTGCGTGCATTTACAAAACAGAGTCATTTTTTAGAGATAGGAGAAGCTTCACGAATACACTGACTAGAAGAAGAGTCGAGATACATAGGAGTCATTTTTTAGAGACAGGAGAAGCTTCACGAATACACTGACTAGAAGAAGAGTCGAGATACATAGAAGAATGTAGAAGGAGGGAAGAATTAAATGCGGGAGTTGGAGAGTTGTTGAAAAATTTATGGCAGGGGAGATTAGCAAAATCTGGAGATCCACGTCACCAACAATAAGTCAGATGAAGAAAATTATGTCAATTGGAAGTTTAAGTTACAGACGTTGATGGAAGGATACAATGTTTGATAAATTACACATTACTCACAATGTGTGTGTGACTTTTCTGATTACGCATTCCTTCGATGTTCGGGGCAATCCAATTTGGACCTTTTCTCGTCTCAAAATATTACAATACCTATTTAATAATGAGAGTATACAGGGTGGATATATGTATTTTACGTGGGTGCCATTAATCATGACAGTCCTGGCAGATACTTTGGTTCTTTTTAGGTCTGATATGATGAGTAAATATACCTCCTCATGGCAGTACTGACAGATACTTTGTTTCCTTTTAGGTTTGATATGATTAGTAGATATGCCTCCTCCTCTATTGAAAGCACGATATTGTTTTTTCCTCGATACGTGATATTCCGTCATCGTATTCTGAGGCATATGTTATCGTCTCGTTTTGGAAAGACAAAGAATCAATCCAGTGGCTTCGCTCTACTAAATTTAGTAGGTCTGCAAATAAGATATTCAGAGAAAGGGTAGTCTAAGTTTTATCTTTTGGGTTTGTTTTGTAGTTTTTCTATTTGATTTTGCTCTAAATATGGTGGCTGGATCTATCTATTTAAATGACTAAGTTTGTTAATAAGAATATCTAAGAACTTTTTGGTAAATTGAATTTATTTTATTTTGTTCTAAATATGATGGTTGGATTTATCTATTTAAATGACTAAGTTTGTTAATAAAAATATCTAAAAACTTTTCAGTAAACTGAATTTATTGAATCTATTTATACATTTAAAAAATGCAATTTAAACAAAAAAAAATAAGACTTTTATCCAAATTTACATCGCAGAAATCCAGCCAAAAAAAACAAAAAAGATAGAACATTTAACCTACGCCATTCTGATAATGCTTATAATGCTCCTGAGTAGTCATCGATAGGTTGGCAGTTTAACGTGAACCTCGTGTGGTCGTCACTTTAATCGATCTGGACCCCTCACAGCTGTTACATAATCACTCATTACTCCAGCTTTAGTGACGTCGAGTAAGTATTCCAGGCAAAGGCAATAGATAATAAAACTAAGCAAATTATATTCATTATAACTGGATTTTAGGGCTGTAAATGAAACTCCTTTTATTCACTGTTTATATGCCTTCAGCTAGAATTGTGATTCATGACTTGAATCTAGTGGTCCTGTTCGTTGGATTTTGAAGGTCGACATAATGATTGATAGTTCTATTAAACTGATCTATTTCGATAATTTAGTGATGTACCCGATTATATGGTGTTATTTAATTGTTTTAGGTTTTAGGTTTTTAGTGGAAATTTGGCTACATAAATCTATAAATTTGTATGAAATTATTATTTCTGTTATTTAAAATTTATTTTTGAATGTAGAAATAGATTCAGTAAATCACTTGGATTACACAAAAATAATCACTTAAATCTATAAATTTAACAATTTTTAACAAGATTTCAATGAAATATCCCCAAAAATATTATCCTAATAAAAACAAAACTTAAAACGTTTAAACTATAACTCGAAATATTAATTAAAAAAACTATGTAATTCTCATGTCATCGGCTTTCCTCTGAGGAATTGGAATTGTTAAAGACTGGTGTGGCCAGTTAGGATTCTTTCCTCTGAAGAATTGAAATGGTTAAAGACTGGTGTGGCCAGTTAAGATTCCAATGTGATGGTATAAATTTTGACCAGCAGGGGAAGCGTGAAGACTAACCCTTCTGGTTGTAGACATGGGCCTGGATAAGAACAACATGGAAGACTAACCCTTCTGGTTGTAGACATGGGCCTGGATAAGAACAACATGCATTTTCTTTCGTCAGATGTTGAGGCAGCTTAACATAGAGTATATAAGGTTTCCCTTCCTTTTTCCTCCTGACTTTGGCGGGCCCTGAATGTCTAGTACTTCTCAAACAACCCTCTTCATGTAGTGCGCACTGCAAGTCAGAATATGCATTTTAATAAGAATTAAATTAAATCTGTCTAGACTGAGATTTGTAGGTGTGATCAATATCAGCCTTTCTGAGTGTCAGAATATGCTGTTTAATAAGATTAAATTAAATCTGTCTAGACTGGAGATTTGTAGGTGTGATCAAGACCATCTTTTCTGAGTGTTAATGTCCGTGTAAATTATTTAAAATTCATGTTTTAAATTTTTAGGAATTATAAGCTACATCATAAAATTTAAAACTATATTTTATTTTCAATAGTACATGAGTGTGAGATTCTTAATTTATCAGTGTTCGATGATCATTGTATCAAATAGAAATGGGTGTGCATGGTGATCTAAATTAATGATCTAAATTTAAATTTAAAATCAGCTTTAAAACCACATTTCATAAAAAAAAAAACTAATGTTATTGACACTTTAAAAGTGGAATGAGATGGTTTATATTTTAACACTTCAATGAGTGGTTTAATTATGTAAACTTGATAATAAAAACTTTCATATATATTAATTTTTGTTAATCATTTAAAAATGGCAATTATATGGCTTTATAGTAATTTCTTAATATGATTAGGTAAATGTGAAAATGTAAACATGCTAAGTGATACATTCATAAATGCAAAAAAATTATAAACAATGAATCCTATATCATTGATTTGATTAAGAATATACTAGTATCTTTTATTGCTAACCATTAAATTAGGTTTTTATATTAAAAAATCATTAATTATATACATTATCAATATTATACACTTATATATTTAATAAATATTACAAGATTTTGTATTTAAATTTATCACAATTGAATATTAAATATTTAAGCTATCACACTGAAACTTAGTAAAAACTTGTACATTTCATTTATTTTCCATAGTCAATTCGTCTCACTTCACACGATATTAAGCAATTTTGCATTTTTCTTTACTTGAGGCCTCAAGTTTCTTATTTTGGATAAAAATCTGAGATTGAATATTAAAATGCATTTTTAAATCCTCGCTTATTATCTATCCCACTCTTTTACTTAGTTCTTCTTAATATTCTTCACAAAGAGATTTGTTTAACAATACTTTGCTTTGTCAAATCTTCTGAGAATACCCCGCAAACATTTTGCATGTTGCTTATCTCATCTCCAAGGTAGATGAGACATACATTTTATAGTCTTAATTTTTTAGAACAATATTTTTTTATGTCCATGAGATTCTTAAATAAGATATGGAAAAATAAATACATTAGAGATTATGTTTTAACATTCATTTTTCATGTATATTTTTGCATGGTTTGAATGAACAATTAATATGTAATAATAAACTATTGATCCTAAACAATAATTTATTTTAAATATTATTTGTATAGATTTTAGAGAAATTTGAAATCGTAGATATCTTAAGTCTTTTAGATAAAATAATCACCCATAAATACAATCATGTAGATTTACATATTTTTAAAGGGCCATAAAGAAAGTAAGGTTTCTTCTCGGCTTCGTTAAAGTGTTTAGATGAAATTATCCCCTTTGTCAAAACTATCG
>CBVK0100728001.1:0-15750 GCA_900067695.1 Picea abies
CACTCCAGAAGAAAACCCTAGGCTAGATAGCCAAACAAAGGGTAGTGCATCTTTCCTCGAGGATAATGCACCAACAAGAGCTGACCTTCTCCCCTTTGTTTAAACTTGGTCCAACCCCTTTTCCTTCATAGACATGCATTTTATCCTTTCTTATCTCGTGTATGTGGAAGGCCAATGACCTCCCAACCATTTTCCAAAGAAGCAGTTACAATACCCTAACATGTTTACCCATCATTTCAAAGTTTGTAGAATTTGAGCAATTTTGATTTTCTCTCACTGACATGTGGTAACCCAGATTCATTGAAGTGTACATGCGTTGACACCCTAGGTGGCCACATTATCTTCCAAGTTGGTCACTGCCTTCTTTGTCATGGAATCACCTCTTTCTTCTGTTATGAAAGAGTATTGATATGGAAGTAAGCATGTGTCATGCTCTAAATGCTTACTTCACATGCATTTTCCTTGCATGATCTTTTCTTTTGTTGTGGAACGTGACACAAGGTGGGTGGACATTAAAGGTCCTTCCCTTTCCTCTATATGCACTAGCTTGATATGCACTTATCAATGAGATCTTTGATTTTCTCTTACATGCATAGACAACATAAGATTTCTATCCTTCACAAGTATGTGTTAGTTTGTGTTTGTTTTAAAAAGCATCCCTATGTTACACATACTTAATCAAAGATGGGAAGAAATATTAATGGATTTCCTTACATCCAAAATTTACCAACAATTTTTGTAAGGAATTGTGGAAGATAATAGAAACAAAAATAGTGATAAGTTCAACATATCATCCAAAAACAAAGATATTGGACAAATGTTTGGAGGGTTATCTTGTAAACACTACCAATGACACTGACATACACTGCCAAACAACATCATACTAGATGAGGCTAATGCCATAATAAACTTTGCAAAGGTATCCAAAACAACTTTGATCATTTCCAATTAAGAAGGTGGGTTCAACTTTGTGATTGTAGATGGACGAGGGCCACTATGGTGACTAGGGTAAAACCCTACCGAAAGACAGAGTTTTATTGCACATTTATCTTCCCATTAATCATTAAAAGGAATAGCAAATTTGTTACATAATTCATGCCTAAGAAAATATGGAGTTGATTGCTCAACATTTGTTGCATTTTTATGTTGAAGCCTTTAACATGGATGCTTTAGAGTTGGTCTAAATAGAGGTCATATGGAGATAAAATTAAGGGGTTAATTGTTGGTTAAGAATTAAGGCCAATTACATTTTTGAACGTCTTTGTAAAATTTTGAGAAAGGCAATGACATTAAGACTATGGATTATTTTATCACTTTTAAATTCATAACAATGTTAGTGGAATACATATATTGAACAATATTATTTCAAATTGAGAGACCATTTTTGAGTCAAAAGATTCATGATAAACAATGCTTGTGTCATTAATTGATTTTGAAAAAGAATATGAGATATAGAATGTGAAGCGATTAATGTTATAATGTATAATGATTGCAAGGAATATTATGTTAGTGGGATACATATATTGAACAATATTATTTCAAGATATAGAATGTGAAGCTATCAATGTTATAATGTATTGCAAGGAATATTATGTTAGTGGGATATTGAACAATATTATTTCAAATTGAGAGGCCATTTCTTATGCAAAAGATTTATGATAAAATAATAATTGTGTTATTAATTGATTTTGAAAAGGAATATTGTCATTAATTGATTTTGAAAAGGAATATGAAATATAAAATGTGAAGTTATAATGTTATAATGTATAATGATGGCAAAGAATATTAGATATAAAATGTGAATCTATCAATATTATAATGAGTGCATTGAGTTTTTTGGTGATAAAAGAAGGTGATAAATGTGTTAATTAAATTACTTTAAATCCACTAGAAATTGATGAGAAAATTAGTAAACATTTTTTCAAATTAGTAATCATTTTTTCCCTTAATATATGAACCACAATGTCCTCTCACCTCATCCATGTTTGTTATTATTGCAAAAGCTTTGCACTTTAATCTTAAACATCTCACAAGAGGTCCCCACTTGCTAAGAATTACTTGGCCTTCAATTTGTTAACGATGCACCCATGATTTTGGAAAATTTTAATGGACCACATTCAAATACACTATTAGCCTCAATTTCTATATTAGGTTGTGAAAAGTCCAAAATGCTTACTATGCAAATTCACATGACGGGGTGATATCAAATTCACATGACGGGGTGATATCGTAATGTTGAAAAATTGCTTTTCTCACAATTTTTAAAAGATACTTGGGTGTTTACGGCTTAAAATCCTTTTCAAATAATATGTGAAACTAACTGATTAGAAAATCCAATAATAAGCTTATTAAAGGGCATAATAAGGTTTAGGGAAGATTTCAAGTTTGCTAGAAAGCCCCTTCGACCTTTGACGCTTATCTTTCTCATAAAAACACACATTTCAATCATTTAGAGTATATACTTAGAGATTACTTATGGTTAGATGTTAAGGGTGAAAATAAAGGCAAATAGTTGATTGGAATTTATGAACTTTACTCAGGGATAAAAGGGGCATTAGGTTGAAATATTTAAAGCTAAGTTTAATATATGGAAGGGTTTAGAGAGATATGTTTAATATTATTTGGGCAATTATGTAATGTTCCCAATCAATATTGCTTGGAATATTGAGGTTTTATGTGTTTTTTGGTTGTGATATTTTATCAAACAGTTTGTATGATTGTCTTCTCAAGTGCGCTATGAGAGTTTTATTAAGTTTTATAGCACATAAATAATAGGAGCATAACAATAATGGATACATAATAAGATGTAATCAGAAGTAACACATGAAATAGCCACAAATACCTCATATATGAGTGTTATTTATGATAATAGTTGTTTTCATACAAAATGGAGCAGATCTAGAATACATATAATAGAATAGAGTGTGTAGTTGATGATGCCCCCGAGATACAATAGAGAGATGAAGATATAGGCTTCCAAAAGCCTCCTCAAGTTGAACACCAAAGATCTAGAAGATCCAACTTGTCCCTAACTGAGATGTGATTTCCTCCCTAGCACAATGTGCCCCTCACTAGCTGTAGCAAGCCACGAAATCGACCTCCAAGGATATGGCCTCTGAATCACTGAACCCCACTGCTAAATGATAGATCAAGGAATAAGACAATCCTCTGATGAATCTCCTAACTGTTGGGTGAGATCTCACCCTCCAAAAGACCATATCCAATATGAAGAATGCACCCTCCTAAAGAGCAAATGCGCCCCATTGGAAGATAGACTGAAATGGTTGAAGAATACCCTTGAATATTGATGCAAAGAGGCACCCTAGGGATAATGAATACCTATGAAGTGAGATCTCTCTCAGATATGATGTCTACCATCCACCACAATCTCCTCACTCAAACAAGTGTGCCCTAGCTCTGTAGAAACCCACTAGAAATGTGCCCTTCTTCCTCGACTACCCCTGTGAATGAATAGTAATTGATTTAGAATGGTGAGGGAAGGATCTTTCACCTCCGCGACCAAGCTTGGATCAGGAAAGGTGGAATATTTCACCACCGATCTGCTCTCTAGGGTTTGTTCAATCAAAACCTTCAAAACCCCCAAGTCCATGGGCTCTCTAGCAAGAAGCCAAACATCAAAATGATAAGCAACATAATGAGAGAATAGAGGCCCCTATCTCTTTTTTATCCCCCTTGTTCACCTTTTCCCTCCAAGTGACTTTTACTTCATTTGTATTATTCTTTAATTAAATCACTTTATTAATTAATTGACCTTTTTGCCTCTAAAAAGTGGTTTATTCATCCCTATGGCTTCTCCGGCCACTGAAAGTCACTTCTCATCATCTAATCATGTAGTGCTCTTCCTCTCGATTCCGATGACCTATTACACTTAGAGGTTTCTCCAAGTATTATGTCGAAAATGGCATTCTTAGTGAAATTAATTAAAATATGACCCATAATAACTCAAAATTACAAAAATCATTGGAATGCAATAGAACCAAAGCCAAGTTGTGCAGAATGGATCCTGGTGATGAAATATGATGAACGATGCAAGTCAGGCCCAATAAAACCCCTCAATATCTCTTGAATTCGTTGTCACCCCCATCTGGCTACTCTGATAAGCATAACACTCTGTAACATAATAATGTCCAAAAATGGGGACATTACATACCCCCTTGCTAGAATATTGCTTGTCCTCAAGAAATAATTAAATCAATCTGTATGTGATACCAGGATCCCATATCCACCTGTGTGACCTGTAGTAAGCTCTCCTCAAGACATGGCCCCTCCAAGTGATCACCATACACGATACCCAAATGCTCCTACTGAGCAGAATGATCGTGTGTACATGATCCTCAGTCAACTCCCCAAGCAACCACTCTACTCGGATCTCGACCCCATCAAAATTTGGACTATCCAACACTCCAATCCCTGGATCCCATATCAAGATGTGAACTACAATTCCCTATGAAGTATAGTCCTGTAACATATCAACACTGTGAGTCTCCTACAAATAACACACGGTCTCAACCCAAAATGAATATGACCTCCAAGACCATACCAATACCAACAAAACCTCCACTGAATGAACATGCAACTACCATAGTGAGGTACTACAAGACCTCAACGAATCATCAACAAGTGATGTGGTCCCCCCAAAATTGAAGCTCAATAGAAAATCAAAGTGATTTTCCCTTGTAAAGATCCACTCGCCTCTGTCAGTCAATGAAATTACCAGCACTGCAATCCTAGGGTCCCATGTTAGTCTCTAACAGGGAACATCATGCTGATGCTGCACTACTATGATAATGACTGTCTGCTCAAATTATACATACTGGATACCCCACTCCTGGCTCCTCATGCTAAACCAATGATAATAGGGCATGCTGTCAAAAAGCTGAGCCTGTAAAGGTATCCTTGTGGAACCAAAATCTTCCCATCCATCGATCAACTCAATAACGATTATCAATAGTGAGAACATGTCTAGCCTCATAGAATAGAACCCAATAATCCATCTCAAAGTAATCCAAGAGTGACCTCTGCTGTCTGCTGGCACAACCCAGACCCTCATAAGATGAGGCAAGCTACTGAACAAATGGACTCCTGGGTCCCATGGAAAATTTAGAATTTCATCACTTCCAATCCTTGCTAACTGTGATGTTCTCTACTGATAAATTTCATAAGCCCTCCATCCTCATTCTAAAGAGAACCTGCATTTATATCAACCTCTGAAATATCTTATTTCCCATAGCCTAATATACTCTCTATCACGCCCAAGGCCTTGACTATTTGTCTATGATAATCCATCCCTATCCCGCTATATGCAATAAAGACACTCCTGCCAGGTGGTCTCTGCCTACCAAATATCCATGTACTCTTCCAGTGTCTATCTCCCCCTGTGTTGCTATCACAGATGAAAGTATCAGAAAAAACTAACAAAAATATATGAAATCATCTATAGGACTGGAAAATATCATATGGTTTGATCAATCCAAAGGAATTTACCAAAATCTCATCCACCAATACCTTGGGTGAATAACCGTCTGTAATCATCACTGAAATCCAACCATCAGGTACAACAGTAGGTAAATCCAAAAACTACCGGTCAATCACTCTCCAATCATCATCACTCATGCAACTGCTGCAACTGTGAAGGTGATCTCCTAGATCTGTATACTTCTGCAAGGGAGAGGAATCCCCATGCTCTACTACGTATGTTTCCTCCCTGCATTCCCATGCATCCACCTCTGTATGTCTCTGTGAGCTACCACTCATCATTGTATTCCCCTGCATACGCATGAAATATTCTGTATACATCTGCAACCTCATGGATCCTGGGTGTAATAATGGGTCAACCTCTACATGAAGGTCATCCAATCCTATAACACAAATGGAAGTGTCCTCATAACTGCCCCTGGATTTGGACTCCCCATGTGTATGTGTGTGCCCAACTGTCTCGAAATCCCTCATGAAGGGAGGTCCCTATGACCCATGGACATCCTCCTGCATCTACGGATCATATGTCTCTATGCTCATCAATGATCCTAGGTACTCCTCATGCTCCTCCATCAACTGGTGCTCCACTACCAAACCACCAACATCCTCAAGCAATGTGGCTGAAGGATATATCTGACTCTCTGCTGAGATAGATGTAGTGGATCTCTGTCTAGTCTCCTCAAAGAGATCCTCTAATATAGATTCTGATTCTTGAAGGGATATCTCTTTGCCTTCCAAGAATCCTCATGTTCTCATCAACTCATGAGTGAGTCGGTCCACCTCCAACTCTTTCTCCCTCAGAGCCCTGTGATACATCTTGCCAACCCCCAATAGGTAATCTCTGTCCATCAAAAAATACTGGTAGTTGAACCTCATCATAGTCACTCTCTCCCTGAGAGTTTGAAAGTCATCCATGAAAATTCCCCCATATGAACTATAATGTGTAATCGATTCCTTCCAGCAATATCCTTCCACCAATGCATGTGTGTAATCAATATGCCTAGTGGCTTCTCTGATCATGTCCTCACTGACTGTCAAATGTCTTACCATGTGTCGTGATTCCTGATCACAATCCCGTTGGGGTGATACCTCATGCCCCTCACTTCTCATGTCAACAATGGAATCCTCAACAACACACTCCTCAACATATAAGGCACTGAACTTCCCACTGTCCACTGTGCTACTAAGTCCTCCTGTATGCCACTGCACACCATCACCAACTGCTACCCCCATATGAATCACACTGTATCCTATATGGGAAGTTGTATCCTCCTGTGCACTCACTCTACTAATGTCGTTACCCCTAGATCCCATACAAATGTGTCTATACATGAGACATGGTCATCCCGACCAATAAGGAGTGCATCCTCATCATTGTAGACTGGTCCTGGAACTGAGTATCCCATCAAACTGTCAGTCTCCACAACCTGATATAAAAATGGAGTCTCCAAAAGAGGTGAATCACTCTCCTCATACTAATAGGTATGTGTAAGATCAACTGTATCCAAGTCATGTCTCTCCTCCTGAGTCTATAGATCCATATGTCCCTAGTGTGCAATCCTCACAAAAGGCTCCTCCACCATATAAAAAATGCCACTAATATCCTCATGTGTTGTGGATATCATAGGCGTCTGAGAAGATGAAAAATGTGTCTCTGTCATCATATAAATCTCATCATCCTCCATGTATGACTTCATGGAAGCCATGTCTACATCTAAGGGTAGGTCATTCGACCTCCCAATCTCATCATGTCTAAGTGCCAACACACATGAATCCTCACAAGGGTCACCACTATGCTGAAGTGTTGAATCCTCAAAATTGCCTGATAGGGAAGATGAAGAACATGCACTATCATTCTATCCATCTAACTGTTCCTCAAATGCGCAAGAGTCACTAGCCTCATCAGACTGCTCTAAGTAGGCATATATGGTTGCATCCTCCTACAAATCCTCATCCTCACTGTCATAGTGCACCTCAAAAATGTGCATCTTCCCTTTACCCCTACATCTATAATCTGGATCCCAAGGCTCTTTGCAACAGTAGAAAAGTTGCCTGCTCCTAATGGGTGTAGGATTTATCTATGCTTCCTTCCATCTAGCTTCTATGTCTCTGTTTTCATTTTCTATTCCGATCCAATGTGTAACCTCATCTTTGCTCCACCTAGGATTTTTCATGGATACAAACTGTTGGAGTGTTATTAGAGCCCTGAAAGTCTCATTGAGGGCTTGATATTCCCTTTCACAATATACAATCTCTCTAGAAAAATCCAAAAAATCCATCTCTCCTTATGGAACACCCCTCAGGATGGGAGGAATATTCACTATGATACCACTGCAATGTTCCCAACCAGATCTGATTGGAACATTGTGTTTTTATTGTGTTTTATGTGTTTTCTGGTTATGGCATTTTGTCAAACACTTTTCTCATTTTAGTCTCTTAGGTTGCGCTCAGGTTTATAATGGTGGTTCTTTGTGTGTTTTCAGCAAGTAAATGATAGCAATGTAACAATGAAAGGTACTCAACAAGATGAAAGACAAATAGCACAAGAAATAGCCACAAATACCTCAGATCTAATTTATTAATAATATATATCTAACCTCATACAAAATGGAGTAGATTTGGAATACAAATAAGAGAATGGAGTGTGGGACTGACAATGCTTCAAAGATACAAGGTAGAGATGAATATCTAAGCTTCCAAAATCCTCCTCAAGCTATGCACCCAAAATATAGAAGATCCCACTCGTACCTAATTGAAATGTGATGATCTCCCTAGTACAATGCGCCCCTCACTGGCTGTAGCAAACCCAAAAATCAGCCTCCAAGGATATGGCCTCTAATTCACTGAAACCAAGTTCCAAAATGTATATCGAGGGTAAGATAAACCCTCTGATGAACCTCCAAGCAATTGGGAGTGATATCCCTCTCCAACTCACAGGATCCACTATGCACAATGCGCCCCCCTTGAAGAGAATCACGCCCTCCTGAGTGACATGATGAATGGACTAATGAATCCATGCACACAATGATGTAAAAGGGCGCTAGGGTGATGTCTAACAACCCCGGGATGAGATCCCCTAAAGATCTAGTCTCCTCTGAGAAAATAGAATCACTCTCTCAAGATGGGTGCACCCTAGCTCTGTAGAAATGCTCCAACAATACGCCCTACTGCCTCAAGAGATTCTGTAACTGAATATAACTTATGTAGAATGGTGAGGGAGGGATATTTCACCTCAATGACCAAGCTTGGACCAGGTTGGGTGGTATCTTTCACCACCGAGCTGTTCTCTAGGGTTTGTTCAATCAAAACCCTCAAAACTCCCAAGTGCATGGGCTCTCTAGCAAGAAGCCAGACATCAAATGATAGTCAACATAATGAGAGAATAGAGGCCCCTATCTCTCTTTTATACCCCCTATTCACCTTTTATCTCCAAGTGAATTTTACTTTATTTTATTATTCGTTAATTAAATCACTTTAATTAATTAGTTAACCATTTTACCTCTAAAAAGTGATTTATCCCTCCTTATGGCTTCTTCGACCACTAAAAGTCACTTATCATCATATTATCCTGTAGTTCTCTTCCTCTCTATTCCGATGAGCTATTACACTAAGAGGTTTCTCCAAGTATTATTCCCAATACGACCTTCTTAGTGAATATAATTAAATTATAACCCAAAATAACTGAAAATTACGGAAATCATCGAAATGCAACGAAACCAAAGAAAAGTTGTGCGGAATGGATCCTGATGATGAAATATGATGAACGATGCAAGTTGGGCCCAATAAAATGCCTCAATATATTCTGAGCTTGCTTTCACACCCATCTGACTACTCTCATCAGCATAACACTCTGTAATATAATAATGTCCAGAATTGGGGACATCACAATTAGATATATGATATGATCTCTCCATTGTTCTAGAGGAAGGAATCCAGGTAAGTTTTAAGAATTGTATTATATTTCCTAAGTATATTATCTAGACATTTCAAATTATTTGTTTCATTGGGTTCTCCCTCCCTTGACTAACAATGTGTAACATAGGCTTGGACTCCCTTCTGAATCATTTTCTTCATTTTGATTCCATGAAATTTTTGTTTTATTTTTCTATTTTCATACAATATTAGGAACTGTGTATGTAGATTTAACCCTACTATAAAAACAATGGCTCCTAAGACAATTTCTAATCCCTCTATTACCATGGCATACATAAGAGGCCTTAACATTGATAGTCAATTCTACCTTATGGCATTTCCCATCACAAGAAGTCGTTTTGTTCCCTAGTATTGTGACTTGAAAGTCGAGGGTATGATAGATGAACATATTTAATGGATTTTCTATTTTTGTATCTATAAAATTATGTGAACCACCACTATTTATAAGCATTGTTATTTTTTTTTCTTAATGTATCCAAAATAGGTAAGAGTTTGGGGTTGAGAAATAGTCATGATTGTGGCAACAAAGAGTGTTGGGATGGTATTTTGATTGCTATATTATTTAGGATTTTTAGATTCCTCATTTTCATTTTCTATGTTACATGTAGATGTTGTTGGGTATGTGTTATATTCTTTGCATGATTTCCCCCACCCCACCCTAGTAGGGTTTTATTCACCAAAATTTTGGGTGGTTTTTCGCCTATGGTGCGGGTGGTTTTTCTCCTTTGGAGGTTTAGTGACACATGGTATTTCATCCCATGGTTTTCTAATTCTGGTTAAGTATTTAAGGTTGTAATATAATCCAGGTTAATGGATTAAGGTTTTTTTGGATGCCACAAGATCCCATATATTGTATTATAAACAATGAAATTGGACAATGAATAAGAATTGGAGGTGCAACTCTAAACAAGTTGTTGGTTTTTCTGGTTTGTGTTTCTAGGGTAAATATCTATGAATATGTGTGATTGCAATTATGTTCTTTTCATTTTTTAAGAATCTGTGTGTGCATGAAATTACTATAAAGGTTTAAAACTTACATTTGGTATCAAAGCAATTATTGGGTTGAGGGGTACACCTTTGTGGATAAGGGTTTGGCTTAGGTCTGTGATAAACCTTGTTATAGTGGGAGCTCTGTGGTATCATTTCTTGTGGTGAAAATTAATGGTGAGTAGTTCAAAAATAGATATACACAAATTTAATGGGAAATTGTTTGAGTTGTGGAAGCTGAAGATGGAAGATATGTTGGTAGACAAATATCAATGGGTTGTTTTGGATCTAGATATTGCACCTACATGAATGTTAATATAACATTGGGAAAAGTTGGATCAAAAGGCAAAGGAAATAATCTGGTTGTGTCTCTCAGATTCAATATTCTTGAATGTGTCAGGGGAAGCTACAACGAAGGAATTATGTAATATGTTAGGGGATTTGTATCAACATAAGTCCTTGGTAAACAAACTGTTCTTGTGGAAGAAGTTGTACAACCTGAGGATGAAATATGGAGACTTAGTGACAGAGAATCTAAATGCTCAGTAAGTCAATTATTGTTTGTTGATATCAAGATTTTTTATGAAGATAAGTGTACCAATTTATTGTGCTCTTTACTAGACTCGTGGGATAGTCTGTATGTATCCATAGGCAATAATGCAACTACTTTAAGTTTTTATGATGTGGTCTCATTATTTCTATCGGAGGATATTAGGAAGAAAAAATGGAAATCCAGAGCATAGATGCCTTATTTGTAAGAGGAAGCTCCCATGAAATAAATAAAATAAGACCTCAAGTGGGAGATCTAAATCTAGGGGTAGATCTAAATCTCTAGGAAAATTCGTAAAGGTATGCTAGAGATGTGGAAAAGAAGGGCATTACAAGAAAAAATGTAGATCCAAAATTGTTAAGAGAGGGAAGGGATCTGATGATGCTCCTTCTACATAAGAAAAATACTCCATAGATGAAGGAGGGTATGTCTACTTGGATTCGTCAAGAAAACACTTAGATCCTGAAGCATAACTAGTCGACTCAGGTGCATCTTTTCATATGACTCTTCATAGGTGGTGGTTTTGCGAGTATGAAAGGTATGATGGAGATGATGTTTTCCTAGGAGATGAGTCGACAAAAAAATCGTAGGAAGATGAAAATTAAAGTTGAATCTCATGGATGAAAGGATTATAACACTCCCTTTCATTTTCCACATCCTAGGACTGGACAAAATTTTTATTTCTATAATAAAAATGAGCAATTCAGGGGTAAAAACAATGTTTGAGAAGGAAACCTGCAGGATGGTTCGAGGAGAAGTAATGTTGCTGAGGGCATTTCAGATTGGAACTCTGTATAAGTTGTTGGGAAGAACTATTAGTGATGGGTGCAACAATTCTGTTGTTCAAGAAATTGGAGATGAAGAAGGAAAAACTCCTATAGTCTCTGGAGAAAAGGCTATGTTGTTGCATCAAATATTGGAGCATATCGGAGAGAAGGGCTTCAAGTACTACATGGTAAAGGTATGGTTGAAGGTATTCCAAATTTCTCTTTGTATTTTTATTTCTGTGAGCATTGTTTGTATGGAAAGAAGAGTTGGGTAAGATTCTCCTCTGGTGCTATGAGGGTAGGGGGAATTTTACAGTTGGTGCACAATGATGTGTTTGGACCTGTGACAATTCCAATAGTAGGTAAATTTGTGTACTATGTCCCATTTATAGATGATTTCTCGAGGAGTACATGGATTTATTTTCTGAAGAAGAAATCTAAAGTCTTTGAAAAATTTAAAGAGTTTAAGGGTCTTGTGGAAAATCATACAAAGAAGAAAATTAATGCATCGAGGACATATAATGGTAGAGAATTGCATGGGAATGAATTCAAAGAATTGTGTAAGAAATTTGGTATAGCAAGGAAAAATACTACTCCATACACACCTCAAAAAAATGGAGTTGCATAAAGGATGAACATGACATTGATGGAAAGATCAAGGAGCATGTTCAATGGTGTCAATTTGGGACAAGAATTATGGGTAGAGGCAGTGGACACTGCATGTTACTTGGTAAATTGATCATTTTCATTAACATTGGATGACGTGACTCCACATGAGATATGGACAGGAAAGAAACCCTCTTTGACACAACTTAGGTTTTTTGGCTATGATGCTTATGTACATATTCCAAAGGAAAATAGGAGTAAGCTGGATAAAAAATATGAAAATTGTATCTTTATTGGCTATAAAGATGGTATGAACGGTTATAATATTTGGAACCTAGAAACTAAGGAGGTAGTGAATAGCCGAGATGTGGTATTTAGAGAAATCAAAGATGTTTTCGAACAATAAGTCGTAACAAGGGAGGAATAATTAAAGAAAATATAGTTTGAATTGAAGGATAATGAATCAAACTCTATAAAATAACACAAATAATAAGAAGAAGAGCCTCATGATCGAGTATTGAGGATATCGATTCAATAAAGAAGGAAATTAGAAGGGTATGATCCACCTTATTTTTGTTTAAATTTAGCTTTGTTTATTATTGATGATGATCCTATAACTGTTAGGGAGGCAGTGGATTCAAAGGATGGAATTGAAGAAATGTAAGACTTGTACAAGAATGAGGCTTAGGTTCTAGTAGAGTTCTTGACTGGAAGAAATCCCATAGGAAGAAAATGGGATTTTAAGAAGAAGTTGAATGTAGAAGGAAAAGTGGAGAAATACAAAGCTCGATTAGTAGAAAAAGGTTATTCCTAGGTAGAGGGAATTGATTTTGGTGAAATTTTTTCTCCTCTTGCCAAGTTAACTTCTATTATATTTATTTTATCTGTTGTTGCTACTTTTAATTTTTGAGTAGAACATATGGATGTGAAGACAAAATTCATACACGGGGATCTGGAAGAATAAATCTACATGAAGCAACGAGAAGGATTTGCAACGAAGGGAAAAAAAGAGATGGTATGTAGGTTGAAAAAGTCCATGTATGGGGTTAAAACAATCACTAAGGATGTGGTATAAAAAATTTGATACTTGTATATTGGGACTTGGCATCACAAGGAGAAAAGTCGATCACTGCGTGTATTTAAAATTAGTAGGTGATCATCTTATTTATTTGGTCTTGTATGTGGATGATATGTTACTAATAGAAAATGACAAGGAAATTATTCAGGATGTGAAAAATTAGTTGTCCTCTAAATTTGACATGAAAGATATTAGTGCTGCAAATTTATTTTGGGCATGGGAATTAAAAGAAATCGAACAAATAGGAAACTCTGGCTGAACCAAAGAAAATATGTTGAGTCAATATTCAAGAGGTTTAATATGTAGGAATGAAAACCTATCAAGGTCCATATTCCTATAGGTGTAAATTTATTTGCATATTAGTGTTTGTAGACATAGGAAGAAGAACATGACATGCCTTGTGCTCTGTATGCTAGTGCGGTTGACAATTTTATATATGCAATGGTATGTACTAGATCAGACATTGCACATGCAATGGGATTTTTGAGCAGGTATATGTCAAAACCATGAAATGAGTATTGAGAAGTAGTAAAGAGGATTTTTGAGTATTTGCGTGGCACTACTACTTATGGATTGTGCTACCAAGGAAGAGCAGGGTTGGATAGAATGTTGGACATACTTGTGTTTGTTGATGTAGACTCACTTAGAGATCTTGATCACAAAAGATCTACAAGTGGGTATGTGTTTAACCTATTTGGAGGAGAAATCCGTTCAATGAGAAAAAGACAGTCTATAGTGACACTTTCAACTATAGAATCTGAATACATGGAAGCCACTCATGCAAGGAAGGAAGAAGTATGGTTACAAAGATTGTGTGAAGTATTGGGTTGGTACAACAAGTTGTAAGGACATATTGTGTTAGTCAGAGTCAAATCTTCCTAGCGAGGAACCCATCTTATAATTCTAAGACAAATCATATCGATATTCAGTATCATTTTTATAGAGACATGGTTGAAGAGAAGAAGGTGCTACTAGTGAAGGTGGACACTTTGGAGAATGTTACAGATTCATTTACAAAGTCTGTAAGCACTGAGAAGTTCTCATGGTACAAAGAATCAATGGAAATTTCTACCTTGGATTCTTGATCACGAAATCTTCTGACCCCTGTATGAAAATAAAAAAAACAAGTTGGAGAATGTTTGGTATGTGTTATGTTCTTTGCATGGTTCCCCCCTATTAGGGGTTTTGGGGCTAGAACTCCTGAATTTTTTTTGGTGAGTTTATTCACAAAATTTTGGGCGGTTTTTCCCCTTTGGTGGTTTAGTGGCACATGGTATTTCAACCCATGGTTTTCTAAATCCGGTGAAGGAATTAAAGTTGTAATTTAATTTGGGTCAATGGATTAGGGTTTTTTTGGATGTCGCAGAATCCTATATATTGTATTTTAAACAATGAAGCTGGATGATGAATAATAATTAGAGGTGAAACTCTAAATAGGTTGTTGGTTTTCCCAGTTTGGGTTTCCAGGGTAAATCTCTGTGTATATGTGTGATTGCAATTGTGTTATTTTCTATTTTTAAGAATCAGTGTGTACATTGCATTACTATAAACTTACATGTGTATCCCATACTTCCACTTGTTCATCACTTTCACCACTATTTGTTTCATATAGGTATACATTTTTTTCCTTGTAGTTATGGAATGGACTCCAATTGCGTGTGTTACACTTAAAACATCGATTCTTGTCCTTTGTTTCATTTGATGGAACAATCCTTTTGTTAGGAGGAATATATTTTGAGCTTGATCTTTTGAATTGGGACCAAGTTGGTTGTTGATAGGACATGATTTTCTCTTCAACGATTTTGGATTTTGTTGAGATTGCTATATATCTTTGATATCTATCATGTTGAGTTCATTATTTACATTATATTTCAACCTTGATATGATGTTTTGTAGTAGATAGTGAGTTGATATGTCTATCATACATGTTAGCAGTGCATGGAGATCACATAAATACTCCTACACCATATCAAATTGTTGCAGTCAAGTAAGTTTGGAAAAAAAATCCTTCTCATCTATAACTTGAAATATTTTGATTTTTTTTTTGAATATATCCCAGTCTCCTGCTAATTCCTAGGATTTTGAGTTCCAACATATGAACCAATCACATTTTGATCTCCTTAAATGCATAGATGTAAATTTAAATTTTTTCTTCATCATCATGCCTCTGATATAACTCAAAATATCATTTTATTTTATTAACCCATGTTGTATCCTCTTTATCATCCTCTCCCTCAAAATTGGGCACATTAATTTTTATCTTGTTGGTAAACCCACTAAAGGAACTGTTGGATTACTGAGAGGGGGGGTGAATTAGTAATAGAGCAATTTAA
>CBVK0100728002.1:0-15747 GCA_900067695.1 Picea abies
ATTATTCCATGGGCGTATTTTTTATGTATGTTAATGGATTATGCTATTGAATGTGCTAACATCATATATTATCACCATATGCTTGCTTTGCTTGGTTGTTTAGGAATAGTTGCAGGTGTATTACGTTGGGTTGAGTGCCCAATGGTGGACTCCATCAAACGTCTGGACGAGGTAGGCCTTTTATCTTGTCTTGTTAGCATATTTTTTTATATATCTTACTTGGGAATAGAGTTGATTTCTGCATTCATTTCCGTCTTTTGTGGTTTTCCCCTAGCCATAGAGAGATTTTCCTCGTAACACTCCTATAGAACTTAGTTGATTAGTAACCGTACTAAATTCATTTAAATGGTTGGAAACAAACCCACCCTCTCATGTCTTCATATTAAATACTCACTTCATTAGAAATACCTTGTTGGAGGACGAGGGTTTTTCATATAGTTTAGCCAATTCCTTCATAAGATAGTCCATTTCATTTTATTTTGAAATGTTGAAAGCCACTGATGCTTCCAGAAATAGTCGAATCGTTCATAGTGTCTTTCTTTCAAGAACCCCTTATTCTTCATCTTTCATACTCATTGGTTTCTTTTCTTTTCCACCCAACGATAAGAATATATCCTTCTGATATAAATAGTCTTCCATTTGCATCTTCCATAAATCGTAGTTTTGGCAATTAAATTTATCGACCCTAAACCTTCCATATTTTGCCATTTCTCCCACTCAAACAAAGAACCCTCTTTTTTTGCGAGTTACATTTCGCTCTGAGACCAATTATTAGAAAGAAAGGATCACAGAGAAATAATATAAAATAGACAAGGAAAAAAAAAAGATACACAATACAATAGAGAAACATATATAAGTGGTTCACCCAATATGGCATACATCCACAACACACCTATTGTAACTTCCTCTTCTTTTCTCACAAAATTTCTCTCTCAGAATACAATATTCACTCACATACATAGCCAAAATACAATTCCCTCATACATAAAAGAGGGTTTCCTTCTAGGAAAAAAAACCCTAACATAGCTTCTACCAGCATATATGCGACCTAATGATGAAAAAATTAAATTGACTACGAAATTATAATATTTTACAAGGAAATTTTCCCAAAAATTTCTCTTTGGGAGCACTACCCCCAAACCCCTTCCAGGGGGGGGGATCCATAAATTTTTGCCTTCCCCCTATCGACATATGTGGGGGGTCAAGCCCCCCCACACTCCCCCATCAAGAAATGGGATCCAAACACAGCTAAAACAAGACCTCTAAATCACGAAGATAATCGATCTCCAAAGCCAACAATAAAATCCAAACTGAGTAGCGTAATTAAGGTCTAAAAGATATTGGAAGTGTGTTTGGCCAAGACCCATATGACCATGCTATCCACAATCGCCCAAGACAATATCTTTCAAAATCGACCCCTAGTTCAAAATTTGCATTGTCCCTTACTGAGCAAAACCCTAGTTCCATAGGTCCTCGAACAAACCATTTTTCGGGAAATGGAATCATAGGGGAGTGGTTCCCCTATCTGTAATCCATTGTCATCAGTCCAACATAATTGACAGTTCATCCATCAGAGGCCCGATTATAATTTTATGTGGAGTTGTAACTCACCACTTAAAGCCATTCAAGGAACATTGACAATTTGGTCTGGGGGCATAAAATCCAAACCGAGCAACATAATTGAGTTTTGAAATCTCCCACAAGTGTGTTTGGCTAATCCCCACGTGACCACACTACCCACAATTTCTCGAGACAATGTTTTTCAAAATCGATCGCTAGTTCAGAAATTGCATTGTCCCTTACTAAGAAAAACCCTAGTTTCTAATATCTTCAAACAAACCATTTTCTGGGCAATGAAATCATAGGGTAGCGGTTCCCCTAGCTGTAATATGATTCTTCGAATACAATACAACTAATTTCTTTTCCATCCGAGGCCTAGTTAGAGTTTTATGGTGAGTTGCAACTCACCTCTTAAATCCATTCAGGGATAGATTGACATTTTGATATGAAGGCATAAAATCCAAACCAGGTAGCATAATTGAGTTCTGAAAGATCCTACGACTATGTTTGGCCAAGGCCCATGTGGCCACACTACCCATAATCACCTAAGACAATGTTTTTCAAAATCGACCCCTAGTTCAGAAATTGCATTATCCCTTACTGAGAAAAACCCTAGTTCAGGAGATCATTGAACAAAACATTTTTTTTACAGACATGGTATTTCAAGCAGGAAGACGAGCAAGATTTTTGAGTAAAAAAAAAATCGAGTATCTTTGAAACTATGGCTTTTCTCAATAAGGGATAATGCAATTTTTGAACTAGGGGTTGATTTTTAAAAACACTATCTCTATATTTCAAGCAGGAAGATGAACAAGATTCCAAAAGAGCTAAAAGACAAACTCAAGAAGAAAGAGAAAACATTTATTTGTAGGTATGAATTCCAATCGATATTTTTGTACTTGCAAAGATGAATTGTACTTTGCATAGGCTATAAAAAAATGGCTATAAGCTATAAAAAAAATTGAGTATCTCTGAAACTATGGATTTTCTCAATAAGGGATAATGCAATTTTTGAACTAGGGGTTGATTTTTAAAAACACTATCTTGGTATTTCAAGAAGGAAGATGAGCAAGATTCCAAAAGAGCTAAAAGACAAACTCAAGAAGAAAGAGAAAACATTTATATGTAGGTATGAATTTAAATCGATGTTTTTGTACTTGCAAAGATGAATTGTACTTTGCATAGGGCTAGTAAACACTTTGCAACTGAATTGATGGTTATGGTCAATGCCCAAACTATATGCCAATGTTATATGCCATGCCTTATGATGGGTATAATAAGGAGTTATTGTGTGTCCAAGGTAGATGTTGGCTACAATATTGTCTTAGAATCTATGGAAAAGATAATGTGGAAATATTATGTGGTTTTCTTTCCCTATGTTTGGTTTGTAGACTAACATAATCACTCTACACATTCCAACTAGAAGCTTAACATGGTTATTATGGTTCACACGTGGTTTCAAAGCTTGGTGTAATTACATAGCATGCATAAAATGAAATCCCAATGCAATTATTGTTCAAACAAGTAGGTTGGATTGTTGCGATGCTAGTGAATGTGTCATTTCCCATATTGACAAGAATCGACAATGCTCATAACACACAAAATCAAGTGGGGATTCACAAAGACAAGGTATCTAATAGTTTTTTGGAAGATTTCACTAAATGGGACATAAAATGGTGCATACACCAATATGGTGGTGGGGTGAGCGGAGTGATGATGAGAGGGAGCTTCTTTCCTTTCTCACAACCTAGGAATTTATAGGATGAGTGGAATTCCCTTGTGTATATTTCAATTATTTTTCAAACGAGTAGGTTGGAGTGTTGTCATAATTACTCTACATGATTTAATGAAACCCTAGCATTCTTAAACCATTCTACAAGGGATTTGGTGAGAGTAATTGTTTCCAAATAGGTTTTGTATTTAGAATAATAACACGAGTAGAAAAATCACATGAAATTTCTAACAATCTAGGCATTAAGGTGATGATGAAAGGGAGCTAATTCCCTTTCTCACAGCCTAGGAATTTATAGGATGAGTGGAATACCCTTGTTGATCTTTCAATTATTGTTCAAACAAGTAGGTTTTAGTGTTGTCATAATTACTCTACATGCTTTAATGAAACCCTAGCATTGTTACACCATTCTAGAAGGGATTTGGTGAGAGGAATTGTTTCCAAATAGGTGTTGTATTTAGAATAAGTACATGAGTATAAGCACATGGACTTGTTAACAATATAGGAATTGGGGTGATAATGAGAGGGATTTGATTCCCTTTCTCACAACCTAGGCATTTATAGGATCACTAGAATGTGCACATGACCTAATTGTATAAGAGTACATACAACACTGAACAAAATTTTCATTAACCATAACAAAACATGAGAATACTTCATTATTTTCTACTTTTATTCATTTGCACTTGATATTGATAAGGTTTTGTGGAATTTGGAAACCCTAGTATACTTGGAGTGCTTGAAGTGGGGATTCTTCTCACAATCTAGGCATGCTAGATGAGTATAGAGAGAAACTTCCCTTTCTCTTGCTCATTTAATCCGTTAAATGAGGATAAATTATAAATTTACAAAGTAACTACATACACTTCTCAATGTCTTCCTAGCCCCATCTTTTCGAGAATCATTGGGTGGTGTCGAAAAAAATTGTTGTTCTTATTGATGCGCCTTTATGTGCCTACATTTATTTGGATATCAGAGGTGAAACAAATGAAAATAGAGTTAAACTCTTTCATTAAGAACAATTATAAGTCATTTATAAATTAATTGAAAATTGAACAAAAAAACATACAACACACATATCTCGAAATAGAATAGAAATTAACAAGCATACCACATACCTTTATACATACCTATGGTCATTCAAGTAGACCATCAGGATCATTTCTAATACTAATGGTCTCCATTAACTTCATGTGCTCAACATAAAGCATGAAGTATCGTACCTTTGATGAGTTCTTCCTTGGAATTGTTTGTAGTTTTAGGTTTGTACCAACAACTAAGTTTGTAAAGTGGTATATAGGTTAACCTGGTCTATAATATTGAAATACATAACCACCTTTGTTTCGTTTCATTTCATCATCTGTCAAATATTCTTTTTTAATATCCATCAACCTAATCGGAAATTGAATGTCTTCGGAGTCAGTTATTAAGAGCATGAGGGTTTGTTTTCCCTCTAAGCAACATGCCAAGCTATAGTCAATGCCCCATTCATTTCCTTCTGGGGAAAACACTATGTATATGCACCCTACAAAAAGGAGTGCCAACATGTGAGTCCACTAAATGAACAAAATATACAACATTCATGCTAGTTAATCAAAATTAATATAATATTCATCGAACCTAGTTGTATAAGATCTGAGACGTGATCATAATCTGCTAAAATACTTGATTGGTCCTCCTCCAAGTGGGATAACTACATATTTATGCGTTGACCAATGGGGAGTGGTACATGATCCCATCTATCTACCTAGTTTGTCGATTCACAATCATCCCATCCATTACTACTACATGTACCACATAAGCAAGACAATTTTCTCGTCCATATTTCAACTATTGCATTGTTTGATGTTTGAATTGAATGAAATCCATGAGTGTCCTAGAATAATATTCTTATTAATTAAGTGGAAAACATCATCTAAGAATTGAAAGGAAATAACATATGAGAAACAAATAGCTAGAAATAATTCTTATTACCATATAACACAAGCAACTTTTAAAACAACATTGAATTTATGCCAACATTCATTTAGCAAGCATAATCAGTCAATATATATTAAACACAACCATAGTCTTACTAAATTGATCGTAGAAGATAATTGTATGCAGAACAATCCACATATTACGCTAATCCACAAGCTTTGGAAAAAATCGTCTCTGTCTCTATATGAGCTTCAATATTAAACTTCAAAATAGTTCTTCATCAAATTATCATCCTTTACAAAAATCGTCGACCCTTCAAAATGAGGTCGATATATTTATTATAAAAAAATCCCATGCAAAGAAAATAATAATAAGGTTTACATAACATATAGAAAAGAAAATATAAAGTGAATTGTGTCCATGTGGAAGCTATTAGAAAACTCCAACCATCTTAAAGGATTCACTTTTTCATATTCATACCACTAGGAGAAGAGATCCTCACAATTATGCAGATGCAGAAAACGATGTTGATCCATAGGGGCATTGAGCTTATCTTTCATTTCCATCACTCGATATTTGAACCGGTCTATCTTGGGACTGAGGTATTGCAAAACCCAGGTTGCTCCAATAATCTTGTCGGTGAGTCTCTTGAACAGTCCTCCTTCCATCCTTTTGACTTCAGAGATGTTAACTTCAAATTTTTCATCAGACTCCATGCATTGTTTGACTATGTCATTTAGGTTTACAAAGTCATTGATCATGCCAAACTCTAGGAAGCCGATATCCTTCATTTTTTTATTTATCTTACCCCAGTTCTTGAGAAAATATTCACATCTGTCTTGCATCTTTATTTGTGGCTCCTCTACTATCCACGTCCAATATTATGCCACCATTTGGAATCTATCCAAGCTTTCCTCAGTCAACAATATGATACCATGCTCTTATTTCCCTTGGACCTTTTGGATCTCTCGGATGTATTCAATTTGTGCCATAGTTCTGCGAGACCTTTTGGACCACTACACCATTTTTTTGTGTGACATTTGGATTAACAAATTTTCTTCTTGATAACCAATGATTTGTGTTATGAAAGCTTATCTTTGTGATCTCAACCCTTATGAACCTAACTACCTGAGTGGTATCTTGGTAATATTCCACTTGATGCTTGAGATACACTATTTAGTCTCTCATAGAGTCACTTGGTCGCTCATCCTCTCTCTCCCTATCCATGGTGGAACTAGATATATCCATACCTGCTCCTAATAACTCACTCACCCTGGACTCTCTAGCATCCAATAAGGTGTCCTCTTTGGTAATCATCACAACGTTGTCTAGAGCGAGTCTCCTCTTCTACCTATCCTTCTTACTACCAATTACCATTTTCTGTCATAATTAGCTATAGCATGGAAATCGTCTACCTCATCTATAGGCTCTGGAATTGGTTTTTCATCCCATGAAAGAGAATTTCCTAAACTACCTAGTGTATGAAAAGGCTCAATCATTGGATCCTTGCCTTTGTTGATTCCTGGCTCCCAATGGGTGATTTCCCCTTCTCACTCTTTTACTATTGAATACTTTTCAGGTCCTCTTTCAGTTTCCATCACTGTCTTAGCGAGAGAATCTCCAATTTGTTCAAAGTTGAGGGAATTTTTCATGCCCCCCTCTGTTATGGTTTCTACCAAAGTTGCTAACCCTAAAAGTGAAGAATATGTTGTAGGTTTTGTCTTGGTTTTCTCGACTTCCTTTCTACCTTCTAGATCTTTATCAACCTCTCCTTTGCTAGTGTCCCTCCTAGATGAGTTCCCGACATCGGGGTCTCCTTTCTCTCCATCTTTATATGATATCACATTCTTTGTGATGGTAGTTCCATTTTCATTCTCACCTTTACCTCCTTGAGCTTCTGATTGCTTTCTATTTTTCTGTTCATCCTGGCCTTTGTTATAGTGTTCCCCTTTAGCCAGAGGCTATGAGACTTGATCTAAAGAAGTGATATAACCTTCATTTTTATTTAGATCTATCTCTATTTCCAAGGGTTGTGGTCCTTGGGGAAACTATGTATTCAATATCTCTGACACTACTTCATTTATAATAGGAACTGCAGTATCTACATCCTCAAGGTCATGGTTGTATATTGTGATCGAGTCAACAATCACAAGTACTACTACCCTTAAGATATATGGATTGGTTGAAGTTGTGATTGTTGGATCGGTTTCTTTCTCTCTCGTTGGTGCTTTCTTCAAAATATTTTGTTCGTCATATTCCTCAATTGAAGTATTCCTCGGGGTTGCTAGCTCCTCTTCCTCCCTATGTGTGACTAGAGTTATTACTATGGATGCTAATTCCAGAAGAATAGAGGTTTGCCTCTGCAATCGAATCATCCTTTTGGCTTCTGCTAAGATTATTTGTGCCTCTAACCTTTCTATTGTATGTTTTTTATCTTCATGTTGAGTTTGTACACCTGCCTCTATTGTTTTCTCTAATAATTCTAATTGTTCATCCCCAGGAAAGGCCATGAATATGATTAAGTCTGGTTTTTCTTTCCTTTGCAATAATTCATCCCAGTTCAAGGAATTTTTTGTAAATATCTCATCCTCAAAAATGTCATGTGCATATGGCCAATGAGATACAACCTGATTAGTATGCTCAACCACTGATTTCTTAGGGTCATGTTTCTTGTATCTCCCGGTAAAAAACTTGTACTCTATTTTATTTTGAGCTTCTTTCCTAGCCTTTGTGATGTCCTTCACAAAATGGTATCCTGCATAAAACCCATAAGGGATGAATACCCTTTTCTTGTCCTTTACCAAGGAGGCATTGAAATCTTGTAGTATGGTCTGATAGCAAATTTATCCCAGTACCAACTTGTCTGGCTCATGATCTGGTAGTAAGTGTGGGGCATGAGTGGCTCCAAAGATTCTAATATAGGTGCTCCTTTCTTCAAGTTATCAATGTCATGTCTTAGATATCACTTTGCTTATTGCCTCATAGATCCTTGGCCAGTATTTTTTAAATATCAGTGAATGTACCCGAGCTATAAATCCATCACAAATTTTAGTGATCGATCTTTTGTGCCTATTTTCCCATAAGACACTAAAATAAACATGGACTGGAAACTCAGAGACGTTCCAACTGAAACTCAAGTATGGGAACACATTCCTAGCACATATTGCATCCAAAAGATAGGATGCCATGAAAAATGCAAGGGTTTCTCTAGTTTTTGGGTTCTGCGCTTCTTATATCCTGGTGCTTGATTGTTTGGGAATAATGGCTCCCTAGTTAGAAATGCTCCCAGATATAGCCACTGTGTAAGACAAAGATTTCCATGCCTCAAATATTTTGGAGTAGTTCTTTTCCCCATATAACCAACAGATCAGGGCCATCAAGAACATGTAGGGTTCCCTGAGGTTCACTGTATTGTACCACCCTGAGGCTCGATTCACAAATTTATTGCCTTCCCTCCACCAAGATGCCAGAAATTGACTAGTGTTATGGCACTCATGGAATTCAACACAAAAAATATTTTTTAGCATGACCTCAACATCCTTAAGTTTACAATATGTGCTCACATATGTTGGCAAGAAAACATTGATACACTCTCTATCTGTATTGTTTATTAGGAATTTATCTACATTTGTATGGTATATGATCCATTCTAAGGTTTCAACACATGGTATAACATGGGTCCTAGACACCACCATATATTGTGAAGAACGTTTTATGTTTGGGAACATTTGGTCATCAAATTTCCTCACCTCTGGGTCACCATGAGGAGTAAACTCTGGGAAATCATCATGGTGAATTTTGTTTTTACAAATCAAGCCAAGTTGGCAGGAGTACCTTGGATTTCATTCTAGTGTATGTATCCTTGAAGAGCGGAGGTAGATTCGTTGCCTTATTCTGAGATATTATCCGAGATAAAAGGCTCCCCAATATGCTCACTTCCTCCCTTCAGAGTCTTTTGTGATCGGTGAGTCATTGGTTGTCGAAGCCACATTTTCCTGCAACACAATAATTTAAATCATGTTTTTTCATATCAAATATTTCAAAGGGAAGGAAATTAACCATAAATACCTACACATGAAGAGCTTTTCTTGTTTGAGTACTTACCGGTCCCGAGATTTGAGAGAAACACAACACAACTTAGTTCTTGAGAGAAACTTGATCAACTGTGAGCTATTGTGATAAAATATTACATGATCTATGCAAATAATGAAAACCATTGACAAACACATTCAAATAAATAGTTGTAAGTCATCCCATCCGAGCTCGTCATTCTCGAGTACAAAAATCTAATATAGATCTTCATTGATTACCTACGTCGTATGTGCCATATTTTAGAATTAATTCAATGTGAATATCGGTGGTGCGAAGGAGCATTGGATTATTCTATCGGTGATTTCAAATGATCAATGATTGGCGTGCAACAAAATTCAAGATCGGGGGTTGGGAAATTTGTTTTCTCAAGGCTTTAGCGACATGCGCATAGTTAGATCGTCAATCCCGAAATAAGTGAAACATAGGAATAAGTGATTTCATGTGTTTGAATCAATCGATATGTTGATGTGGAATTTTTAGATTGGTTGAGATCATCGAAAGGCATGTGAATAGGAAATCTAAAATGAACAACCCATATCAGGTTCAGATCTCTTCAAAGAGAAGCGATGGATGACCCATATCTCCGATCATTATGCCCTGATCGGACATCGGAAAGGGAAGTAACGCATGACAAGAGGCATGTTTTGACCTTTCAGTTTATCGATGCCAATGTCTATCGATGATTGGCACCTGTTTTTTTTCTATGCATTTTACCATGTACAATGTTGGGCATTGATGACCAATGTTTATCAGCATCGGTGAAGGAAATTTGGTTTTCGGTGCATGTTTGTCTATTGATATCACTGAAGCTCGATATTTTTGGTGTCAGAATTTTTAAGAGTGATCAGTATTGTTCATGTGTTTATTCCCTGACTCATCCGATGCTCGATGTTGATCGGTGTCGGTGTTTCCTTGGATAGACTATGTGGTTTAAACATATGTGTCGGTTCCACTGGCACTCAATGTAGATCAACATCGATGTACTCGAGAAGTAACTGGAGGGCATCGGTAAACTTAGAATTTATCAGTGATTTCGAAGGTATTTTGAGGAAATCATTAAGTGTCAAGAATTTTCTTCTTCATTACTGGCATGCCTACCCGTTTCTTCATTATGGTGGTGAGTAACATTAATCTAGAGAACATTGGAAAACACTAAAATGAATGTAACAAGGATATAAACCTACCAATATTTTATTGAAATCAAAACATAGAAATAAAATTGAAGAAAGTGGTACCCGAAAATTATAGAATTTTTAGGGTGACTTGAGTGCTCAACAAATGACAATTCACTGGTAGAAGTTAGACTCTATGTTTCTCCTTTAATGATACTGATAGATTCTTTGGGATTTAGTTATCAAATTGAGACAATGACCCATGGATGATTCACAAGTATGTATACATATAAACTAGGGGACATTTTTGTCGACCACTCATGGGGATTCACTCGATTTCATGCCTCTTTCCATTGAACCAGTGACTCATACCTGCCTGTTGAGAATCGAGTCGGAACTCAAGGCTGCTAGGAAGACATGGTGTTATCACTTTTCCAAAGTTAAGAACCTCACCATGGTGTTTCTTCACTACTAACGAGCATCCATAGCCCTGACAGAGTCACCCCAATATCACATATCTTTCTCCACTACCAACGAGCATCCATATCCCCAGCAAAGATATCTGCATACCCTCCCACATTGCATATTGCGGCTTATTATCTTGTGTCTACCTTTGTTTCATATGTGTCAAGAATGAATTGGGCAGGAGGATATATGTTTCTGGGTGGAGGAAAAAAACCTTATACTTCTTCTTGTTTGTCTTTCTTGAATAGTATGAGAACCGATTCTAGTCTGTCTAGGGGTATTAGTCATAATTTCCTTTGTTCCATTTCTTTCAGTATTCCCTAACCATGAGTTAAGCAACTTCTTTCTCCCTGAGTGATTTGTATACATAGATGTAAATTATTCTTGTGTTGGAGTCTTCGGGCTATTAATCCTTCCCCAATTTTCCTATGAAACTTAAAACCCAGAGATAGAGACCTGGGCTTAGCAGATTATGCCACAATTTTAACAAACAACACCCTCATGATAATAAAAAATAAATCAAAACAAGAAAATCAAATCATGGAAAAGGAAAGATAAATTGAAAAACAAAAACATCAAACTAACTAATCAAAACATAAATGAAAAGAAATAAAGGTAAACTATAATACATGAAACTATATTCAAGACAACTATGAAAATAAGCATTTTAGAGCTTGGTCATTGAATCTGGGAAGAGCTTCAAGATCACCCCTAATGTTTTGCAAAGAATAGGTTCCTACCCCAATCTTCTTAACAATTTGAAAAGGTCCAAGCCATAGATTTTGTAACTTTGAAAGTTTCCCCTTTGGCTCATTGATTTTATCCCACTTGAGAACTAAGTCCCTGTACCTCAAAACCCTTATCCCCATCCTTGTGTTTGTCAAACCATTTTTTAACTATCTATTGATGGGCTATGAAATTCCTCCTGGCTTATTCTCATTCTTCTTTGACCATAAGGAGGGCGTTGACTCTCTATTGCATGCTAGATAAGGGCTCTCCTCTAAAGGATTGAGAGAGTTTCAAGGATGGAAGATATAGGTTAGTCGACATGATGGATTCTTTACCATACACCATAAATTAAGAAGAATTTCCTAGAGCTTCCTTAGGGGTTACCCTACCATCCCATAGAGTGTTGTGAAGTGAATTGTGCCAATTCCAGTGATTTTCTACTATTGTCTTCTTAAGGATCCTTACAAATTTTTTATTGGTAGAATCGAAAACACCATTCCCCTATGGATAATAGTTGGCAGAGTATCTCATAATAATCCATTTATCTAAAACAAATTCAGTTAGGAGAGTAGAGGAAAAATACACAATGTAATCAAATACCATAACTGAAGGCACCCCAAACCTCATCATGATGTGTTATTCCAGAAACTATATCACTACCTTTTCATTGACATGGGTAAGGTGAATAGCTTCTGACCACCTTGTAAAGTAGTTAGTAGCAGTCAATATATATCTGTGTTGTTTGGATGAGTTCAGATTTATATCTCCTATTACATCTATTCCCCGCTACTAAAAAGACTTATAAATTGACACTAGTTGTAATGGTATGGCCACTTTCTTCTCTTTTCCATCACTTATTTTATAGACTTTGAACTTTCTAACATATGTGTGAGTGTCCTTGAAAAAATTTGGCCAATAATATCCTTCCCTTAAAATATTATTATTTGTAGTCTCTCATACAAAATTCCCTCCTGCGGGACCATCATGGAGCTCTCTCAAAACCCTTTCAACATCTTACTTTTCGAGGAATATTAGCAGTACACCATCATAATTTAAGCAAAAGAGTATTGAGTTAATGACATAGTACTATGCATATTTTAGCATGAGTGCTCTTCTCTCTCTTAGTTTTAGGTATTTAGGGAAAGTACTGTGATGGAGTAAGTAAGATAGGTCAGTGTACCAAGAGTCTTCTACGAGTGGGATGTACAATGCTTCACCACACCATAAAGACAACTCCTTGTCACAACTTGAATTTTCAGTTTTTATTAGATCTTGAGATTATGCGACTAGTTTACACAGTCCTTGACCCCTAACAAACTTTATCAATTTAATATCAAGGTTGAATTCTTGGATGACATCCATCCAATTACCCCTTCTTTCTCCCATTTCTTGTTGCGTGAACAGTGACCTGACAGTTGGGTGGGGCACTATGACCTTTATGTGGTTTTTCAGGATATACAATCTGGAGTGTTTTATCTCCTTATATACAACATACACTTATTTTTCAATAGCTTGGTACTCATGAATGAGACATGAGCTTCATCATTTTCATCATCCTTTTGAGTAAGGACCACAACCAATGATTGATCTAAAGAAAACGTGTAGAGGAAAAAATCCTTGCTGGAATTAAGTCTGTGTAATATAGGGGATTGAGATATGTCAATTTTAATTCCTTCGAAAGCTTCTTTCCCATCCTCAGTCCACTTGAAATCAACATCTTTGCATATCATTTTTTGTAGTGGTTTAAATGTTTCTGCAAAATCCAGGGTAAACTTCCTTACAAAGTTAATATTCCCAAAGAAATATTGCATAGCCTTTTTATTATGAGGGAGTGGGAGTTGCGAAATTTCTTTTATAGGTTCAGGGTTAATATGAATAACATCTTTAGAAATGATATGGCCTAGGATTTTCCCTTCTTCTACTCTAAATATGGTCTTTTTCGGGTTGAAATTTATCCCATACTTCCTACATATTTCATAAATATGTGTGAGGTGAGTTATGTGGTATGCCCTATCCTTGGAACAAATAGTTACATCATCTACGTAGATCATGACACACTTGTTGATTAACCCTCAGAAGGCCACATCCATGGATCTTTGGAAAGTATCTCCTACATCAATTAACCCAAATGGCATGCATTTTTAGGAGAACGTTCCCCATTTAGTTCAGAAGGTTGTATTCAATCTATCCTCCTCTTATACAAAAACCTGGTTATACCCTGAGAACCCATCTAGAAGTGAGAAAATATCTTCTATGGATACAGTCTATAAGAGTTGTTCCATGGGGGGAACGGGGTAGTTATCTTTTGTTAAATGCATATTCAAATTTCTGAAGTCTACACATAAATGAATCTCTTCGTACTTTTGCTTGACAAGAACTAGGTTAGATACCCACACAAAGTGCCTTACTTGAAATATTATTTTTTCATACAACGGTTTCTTAAGCTCTTCCTGCATCAAGGGTTCTAGAGAAGGATGAATTTTTCTTAACTTTTGTTGGAAAGGCTTGACCTAAGGTCTTAGTGGGATGGTGTGTTGAATGATCCTAGTATCATAAGTTTTCAAATCTTTGTAGGACTAGGCGAACACATCCCAATATTCTTTGATCAATATAGGTAAGACTTCTTTTCCTCAGGAGACAATGATCTCCCAAGGTTAATGTTTCAGGGATTTTCGACAGTTCCTAGATTTATGACTTCATAGGACAGACACAAACTGTTGGTTTTGGTATTTTTTGGTTTTTTAAACCTCTCTCGTGAAACAAAAAGATTTTAAAGACTAACTACTCTCTGAGGCATAGTGTGGATTTTAGTTTGGGTTGATCTATTACTCTCTGTTGGGTTAGGATATTGGTTATCATGTTATGCAATTATCTTTTGAAAAACTTCATCATCAATAGCCAACTCTCTGAAATTTTCTTCGTTCGTAAAAAAGAATATAATATTTTCATCTCCCTCAAATACCCTCCAGTTGGAAATGTTATCTGGAACAGAAGCTTTGTAAAAAAATTATATAGTGAACCTAGAGGCTTCATAATCCTCCAAGGGAGATAATCTCGAAGCTGATGTGGCCAAAGAATGAGTCAGCACATTCTTAGATCGAGGTATTGTTGTGATGTTGAATTATTGGAAATTTTATATCAACCTGTGAACTTCCTGTTGATAATTCCTCAAATGAGTGAACTTACAGTGGATAGTGTTCTTTACCTGCCTAACAATGATTTTTGAATCATTGAAGAAAACTAGTTCCTTGATATCTAGATCAACATCCTTATTAAGTCCTTGAACTAGTGCCTTGTATTTGGTAGTGTTGTTTGTGCATTCGAACTCTAATGTACAAGAAAAAACATTATGTTTTCCTCTTGGATCAATGAAAATGCATCATGCACCATCCCCTTCTTGGGATTTTGATCCATCAAAGAAGAGAGCCCAGATCTCAAAAACAAAGTTTGGTACTCTCTTGTCCAAATTCACCTTTGTAATTGCATTTTCATCTTTTACGCTTTGAGTGTGAAGATTCTATTCAAGTTTTATTTATTTCTCAATCATTTTGGGGTTGTCTTAGAGTGGTAACTCTGACTTTTGTGAGAATAACACTTCGGATAGGCATGGTGAGAAATTACCAAAGTCAAAGTCTCAAGAATAATTTCCTAAAATTGGAAATTTGGTAGAGGAAGGTTCATTAGGGGCTTCCAGGTTAATGATGGTATGTTTCAAATATTTTTCCTAGTTGATCTTGATCATGTTCATATTTCCTTTTAGTGGTAACCACAAGTGGGACCAATCTGTACTGAAAATATCCATGTAAATTTGCAAACCAATCCCTATTTAACAACATGATCCATATTTATGAGTGAAACGAAATGAAACACAGATATATAAAATTAACATAGATATACAGAGAAAAATAACAAAGATATAGTGGAACTTAACTTCTATTCAATAAATAAATCTGTTGAAACTGTAAAATGCAGAATGGAAACAATCTTGCTCGAATGGTGATAGCTAATCTCTGAGAAGAGATGAGGAGGCTACGCACAATATAATGAGGCCTCTGGGAATTGTTATCATCAAGAAGTAAAAATAAAACCCTATACATCCAAAAACCTAACCCTAGTAGATGAAGCACCAAAATTCAT
>CBVK0100728003.1:0-15747 GCA_900067695.1 Picea abies
TAGCAATATTGTCACCCAACCATAGGCCAAAGCCACCCCCAAGCACCTTAATCTTGACAGAGAATGATTCCAGAAGAAAACCAATAGACAACCAAGGCTAATGCATAAAGATAACCAATACTGATAAGAAATTCCAACCATAACCAACAGAAAGTACGAGCCTAAACCAGGAAACCAGATTGTGACAGTTGTCGGCTGCAACTGCTCCCCATACTAGTGCATTAGCCTAGTTCCTGCAATGCGCATTTCTTCCTAGCTGAAACTCTAAGTAGTGTGTACAAAATGAGGTCTTGCTACTTGTATTTATATTGTTTCTTGAGTTGTCTAGGCTGACTTCTCATTTTTGAGACTAAATACTTAATATTAATTATTTCCTTGAGCCGACTTATCTTCTAGGGTTATGCTCAATGCTTTAGGGTTACTTCTTGCTTTTCAAAATATTCTATTCTCTTCAGGGTTACATGTGGAGGTAAATACCTCCAGTAGCTACCATAATATCAACAACCTTAAGTGCCTTAACCATAACATAAGCATGTTTTTCTAGAATATCATATTTTAACTTTGCATATCTGAGGATTTTACTAAAAAAAGAAATAGGTTGTTCATATCCTTCACCATTTTTTTGTAGAAGCACTGCTGCAATTGTATATTCAGATGTAAAGGAAAATATTAAAAACTCCTTTGAATAATCAGGACTTACCAGCACTAGTGCTTCTCCAATAGATTTTTTGACTCGTTGGAAATATGCCTTAGCTTCCGTTGTCCATTTCACCTCATTATCCTTCTTCAACATGTTTGTGATCAATTTAATAATTTCAGCAAAATTTGGAATAAACCGTCTCAAGAAATTAATTCTTCCTAAAAATGATTGATTTTTTTTTTTGTTTCTTGGTATATTGATATGATCAATAGCTTCAACTCTTTTCAGATCCACTTTAATTCCATCTTTTGATACAATCTGTCCTAACAACTTCCCTTCTTGCATAGCAAAATGAGATTTATTGGGATTTAAAGACAAACCAAATTTTCTGCATTTATCAAACCTTTGTCTGAGATGTTTCAAGTGTTTTGCATCAGAATTGGAAAAAACCGCTAGATCATTTAAATAAATGACAACAAATTTATCTTTCTCACCAACAAAAGCTATATCCATGGCTCTTTGAAAGGTTGCACTTGCATTTATCAAACCAAAAGGCATTTTGTCATACATAAAATTTCCCCATGGGGTAGTAAATGTATTTTTTTTTTTATCATTCTCATGAACAACTATTTGATTATGCCCTGAAAATCCGTCCTTCATAGAAATTCTATTTTCCCCAACCACCTTTTCAAGAATATAATACATTTTTGGAAGGGGGTAATTATCTTTTAATGAATATCGATTTGATTTTCTAAAATCAACACACAATCTTATCTCCCCATTTTTCTTTCTGACAGGAACCAAATTGGCTACCCATTCCGAGTATCTCAAAGGTACGATAATTTTCGTATCAAGAAGTTTTTTAACCTCCCTTTATATTACAAGAAAGAGAATTGGATTAACCTGTCTAAGATTTCACTTGAAAGGCTTGACACCTTGTTTTAAAGGAATCATATACTCAATAATAGAAGTATCATAAGTTTTAAAATCTTCATAGGACCATGCAAAAACATCTTTATATTCTTTAAGCAATTTAGTATATTTTTTCTTCAGTTCAGTGGGAAGATATTTGGACAACTTGACAAGTTTTGGATTTTCATTTGAACCAACATTACAATCTTCAACTTCTTCCAGTTGAGGCTGCAAGGTAGATTTCAAAGGGATATCGTTTTGATCAAACAATCTTTCTAATGGAATGATTCCCTTTGGAATCTGATTATTTTTTAGCAAAAGCATTTTATGATTTGCAATCTCATCTTTGAATTTCTCTGGATTTTCTCCTTCTTGCATAATTCAATTTGGATCATTTTGATTTTCCTGATCAATATGCGTTTCAGAAAATTCATCCATTATCTCCAAAAATTGTTTTATCTGTTCATCATCTTCAAAAAAATTTCAATAGTGAACATTATTATGAATTAAAGGTTTGTGTCTCATGTCAATATGATACTTCAATTTCATAACAATGGGTGGAATGAAAGTACTTGCAAATTTAGCCAATGAAATTGCTTATTGATTATGCAATCTGGGAATAACATGAATGTTGAAAGATAATAAAAAGTTCTCAATTAGATCACATGCACAATTTATGTAAGATCTCATTCTAGGATGTTTAGCTTGATATTGTTGTCTGATCTGTTTAACAATAAGCTCTGCATCCCCATATACTATCAAATGTTTTTTTTTTAGCTTTCTAGTAGCTTCTAGTCCTAAAATTAAAGCTTCATATTCACATACATTGTTTGTGTAATCAATGTCAAATTGCAATCTATAGGAAAAATGAATCTAATACTCATCATTTGGTGCCACAAATAGTACTCTAGGTCCCACTCCTTCCCAAGAAGAGGCACCATCAAAGAACATTTTCCACATCCCATCTCTAATATTTACATTTTCTTTTGGAGTTTCATTTTTTTTCATTTTTTGTTTTTCGTACAAACTTCAAAATCATCCTCAATAGATAAAATAAAATTTCCTAAATCCTTATCAGTGACACAGACTAGATAATTATTAGGGTTTTGAGGATCACTTACTGTATAGGCCAGTCTAATCTCTTTGTACAATCTGGTAAATTGTCCACCAAAAATAGGAATTGTGGCATATGTCATGTCTAATTACACCGATCCTCCCAGCTTAGCACCCCAAGATCTTGATAAAATCATACCGTAATTTGCAGGTACATCAACTACTACCACATCCACAAGAATAATTTTAACTAGAATTTGGGTCAAATTTACAACTAAATCTTTTATCATACCCAAACACTTAACCTTCTTGGAATCAAAAGAGTATAAATCTTGATAAGCTCTCGTAATTTCCAAGCCCAGTGTTTCCATTATTATTTTTGGCATCAAATTGTGTGAAGCACTTGAATCTAACATGCAGTTATGTAATAAATGATAGTGCACAATAAGAGTGATATAGAATGGAGCCATCGAATCTTTGTCGTTTTCAATATAAGGTCCAAACATGATCATTGGATGCTCATTCTACAGGTTGATAACATCATCTTGACTTTCTGCATCTGAAAAATCAATCATTTTTGAAATATGCTTCTTATAAACCAGATTCTTAGCAAGTTCTATTAAAGGGACTGGAATTTTAATCTTGTTCAATTCATTCTCGAGATTGAAAGTGCTAACTGATTTTTCTAATTCTTTGGTTTGCATTTCAACTTTTTTATTTTCCATTTTTTTAGTCTATGTTGCTTTTGCTTCAACCTGCTTTGTTTGGGAAACTAATGCTTCAGTGGGTGGTTTCGAGACTAATTCTTCATTTATTTTATTCCATGCCAAAACCTTTTTTGGTGGATTTGTAGTAGCAATCTTATCTCTTGGAATTAAATCGTATTTATTATGAAGCTCAACTAATATCTAATCAACAAGATCTTTGTATTGTGAAGTAGGCTCATCCAAATTATTGATATTTTACTCATCAAATAATGATCCATAATTTAAAGATTGTTCATAGTCTTGTTGAGTTAAATGAGGTTCACTATCATCATCACTAAAATTGTTTATTTCCTCATCTAATTCATCATATTCTTGAACATCATCTCCCTGTATAAAATTTTGTGTCTTAAAAGGAGCCTGAATCTTATGTTCCTCATTCTTAATTTGCCTCTTTTGAATTTGAGGGTTTGTATTGAGGTTTCTCCTGAATTGATTTTGATTTCTAACATAAGGGTCAGGTTTGGCTTTCTCCAATTCCATCATGGATATTTTATTTGAGAAATCTTTAATGATTTTAGCCATCTCCTCCATCTTCTCCTCTTGTGTGTTTCTTCAAGAACTGGGGGGTCCTCCTTGTTCTTTAAACCTTATAGGTTCTCTTATTCCCACCTCAGCCTTTGTTTTTAGTTTTCCTAATGCCATCATATTAGTTTCGATTTCAATAGCATCGTCTTGTCTCCCATCTAGTGTTGTAGCTCTTCTTTCCCTTAGAAGTAACGCGGAGGAGTCAGAGTCAAATGCCCTTGCAAAAGTAACTTTAGCAGCTGGATGGGAAGGTTTAACTTCAGATGGGATTTTGCTATACAATTTATTAAATCTTTGGATAAATTCGGAAACTGTTTCAGAGGATTTCTTCCTTAAGGCACCAAATTCTGTCAGATAATATAAGTGATCTTTTTTCTCACCCCACTGTCTCAATAAAGTAGCTTCTAAATCATCATATGTTGCTATGGAATCTACAAGAAGTCCCCTAAACCAAGTTCTGACATGACCCTCAAAAGTCCGTACAAACAGTCTCATGTAAACGTCTTCATGTTCAATGCCAAGTATATCAACAAATTGATCAAAAAATGCTATGTGTTCTGTGTCTGTTAAATCCCCTTCCCCCATAAATGTTGGTAAGCTTTTGATATAGTTATCCGGTAAATCATGCAGATTTGTGAGAAGGGCTAGGGGACCATAACTAGCAGCAACTTTGGCAAAGATCCTTGGAGGTGGTGGTGGTGGATTTACTTGTCCACCACCTCCTACACCAACCATTGTTAGTTTTGGAGACGAAATATGAGGACCATAATGAAGATTATCAAAGATTTCAAAAGATTGTTGTACTAAGTCTTTGATTTCTTTGGGAAGGTAATAGTAGAGACCTGATAAATAATCAAAAGGTGAGGGATCTCGAGATATAGATGAATACTCAAAATTGGAAGGAAAATGAGAAATAATACTTGGTATTTCAAACCAACATGATGGATAGATGGGATAAGTAATAAGAGATGAACATAAGTATAAAATATGTTCTTTTGTATTTGCAGAGTTAAGAACCTTTATTTCAGGGAGACTAAGGATAGGTCATGTATCGATAACGTTGGGTATTAAGGATGCTTCCTTAATATCGCTGGTAAAAATATCTATAGAAGAAAAATGTGTATTTTGAATATTTTCTCCCTTTAGATAATATAATTTCACTTTGGGAATTTCAACATCTAGATTACTAGTTGAGGCTTCTGCGGAATGAGATTTAATTTGATGTTTTTCTTTAGAATCAACCATACTTATCTCCTCTGATGAAATCTGAACATTAACTTGAGTAACTTTTGGTTGGTAGACCTTACCTGCTGATGCATATGTCTGCCTTAGATATCCTTTGGTTTTAAGCAGTTTCTTAGGATTTGAAATTGGCATAGTCTGCTTATCATCTGGGTTTTTTTTGGTATTTTTTTGTCTGCATGCCAGCTTTTCCCAAATGGAGTCGCCAGGTGAAAAATAAAAATGATCCTTAACCTTATGTTTGATTCTTGTTCATCCTCAAGAATCAAAGCTAATCTTTGTCTTATTCCCAGGGAAAAATAATTTTGTTTCTCCGTTCTTCGGAAACGACGCCAAAAATATGTTGTTCCTAAGATTTACTCCAGGCTCATAAAATAATGTCAGGCATCCAAAGTTTATAAGATATTTTTTTATAGTCGTTTTCTACCTTCAGTTTAATATGGAACTCCAAATAACTTAAATATTTAGAAAACACAGAGGCAATATCTCTTCCTTTGAGTTTTATCAATATTACAGAAATGGAAAGTAGAATTGTAGTAAACATAATTAAAAAAACAAAGTAAGGTATCCAATGTTGATAAATATTACCTTATTCACAATAGAGGAAAAGTGAAGAGTATATCTTAAAGATGAATTGAGACGAGGAGATCCACACATATACATGTCTTGTTTTACTCAAAATAATAACATAGGAAAAATTGTAGTTGCACAAACTTCCAATTATATGGACCACTATAGATGTATTACTAAATTGTAGTCTTTCAATCCTTAAGCACCACAAAGTAAAGAAAATGAATTATGATGAAATAACAACACAACGAAAAGCATGTAAATCAAAGAAATGAAATATACAATCTCTATCTTTTCTCTATAATTGTATTAAGAAGTCTCTCTTTTACATTTGGCCAAAAGAATCCTCGATTACATCTCTAATATGATTATTTATACAAAATTGTCTTAACCAAAAGTGGTTATACTTTCCACATTCTTAGCTCTCAAAATATATTAAAATCTAAACTAAATAAATATTACAAAGATTTTGAATATTTGTCCATCTTCCGGGGTCCCCTTCGCTTGCTGGTGATTCATTCTTCCTTTATTTGCTCATAGATGCAACTAACTTTGGTCGATCCTTGTATTGCGCATGCAAATCCAATAGTGAAATAAGAACCCGGGGGGTTCAATATTTGCATTTAATTCAAAGGTAAAAACCTTTTTATGCACCAAAGGTAATTTTCTTTGAATTTTTAGAGCAACTTATTGGGTGATCTGATATTGCAAACTTTGTTTCACTAGAAGATCATTTAAGAATTGCAAATCAACATGATTGATTTGTAATATAGCATTTTGCATTCTCTCCATGTTTTTCTTCAGATTTTATTTTCTCTTTTCAATCTCGACTTTCCCAATATATGCATGAATATCACTGATACCAATTTCTGCCATCTCTACATATACAACTAAAAGAGCATTAAGACAAGCATTCTTTGCCTATTTAGCTAGCCTTTTATTTTCTTCAAGATAGTTTTCCTAGGATTTTAAGGCCATTTCTCCTTTTATTTGCTCAATTTCTGAAAAAGGAACCATTCCCAGTACATTGAAAATTTTCCTCCATACTATAAGTTCCTGAAATTTGGATCTAGCAATAATAAATTCTTTCTCTTTGTCATCAATAATCTACAATGAATTATTGATTACACGATAATGCTTTTGTATAGTATCCAAATTTTGATAGAAATTCTGCTGAATAATTTGCAATCCCTCATTTATTTCTGATGCTTATTTCTTGAAGGCAGGAATGTCAATTATTGTGATTTCAATTGTAGCTATTCGAGCTTGCAATTGATTTATGAATGTATCTCTATGGGGAATCATGTTCTTACTCAAGTGTTGATCTTAAAAACTTATCTTTAATTTCTCTTCTAGATGTTTGATCCGTTGCTCAAAACCTTGTTTGACTTGACTTAGTTCAGAATTGATTTCCCCCTTTGACAATGACTTCTGTCTGTCTCAAGTCATTTTTCAACTGCTCAATCAAACAATTATTCTGGTAAATATGTTCTCTTCATTTATCTATTGACCATAATTTGTCTGTTGCAAATGCCCCCAGTGAATTGTCTACCTACTTTGCGAATTCAAGGTCACTCTGTCCCTATCCATCGTATACCATTCTTTGCTTCTTTGTAATTACTCCCCCTTTCTGTTGAAATTCTCTTCGTATGATAGGTTTCCTTTTCTTGCTAAAGAAGAAATCCGATGAAGGCATCTCTTCTAGTTCAATAGGAGTCATGTCATCTATATTTATAACCTATGTACTAGGTAAATCATAACTTGTTGCTAGGGGAGTTAAATATGGTATGGGATTTGCAAGTGCAGTAGATTCCCCTTGAATTGTGACATCTTTCACAGGAGTTTCAGTGTTTGAAAATAACTGAGGAAAAACATGACCATGTTTCATGGAAGTTTCAAACAATACTAATGATTCTTTATCAATTTTACATGGTATGGCTATCCCTATAATGGTTGTGTCCTTGGGAAATATTTCTAGCGTCTTATCCACTTCTTTAGTTTTGACCTCAGACAATTCATGTTGCTTGGGGTTTTATGATGTTGTCACCTGTGAAGTTGGATTAAGACTTTGTTCTACGTGCAATATCTTGGGCAAATCACTCCTTCTGTGCTTTTGGAAGCTGAGAAAACCCGATTGTTCCTCTTCAGGAAGACTTTGAAACCTGGATATAACTTCATCACATGATATAACTCCTCTGAAAACTTCGTCATAAGGTGAATCTTCATGGAAGTATTTCTTCATGTTAAATTGAGCCAAATGATTTTCTACCACCCTATGTAGATCATGCTTCCTGAACCCAATGTCAATCAATGTAATATCATCTAAGGATGAAGCTTCAACCTTAGCATGTCCAAAATTTGATAATGAAAATATACTAACTTGTATAGGATAGGCTGGCCAAACTCTTTTCTATGCAGCCTTTAGTTCTTTGGTGATGCCTGCTGAAACTATCTGATAGGCTACTTCTCTGCAAACAAGTATGTCTGGTAGAAATCTGGGTAGAGCATGTGGGGATGCAAAACAACCAAAAAATATGATATAAGAAAAACTTTCTTCAATGTATCAGTTTGCAATAGCATTTTGATCCTCCATAATTTGTTCAGAAATTCTGGGAGGAGGTTGACCATAAATGGCTTCATAGACTGGAATAACAACGTTGTGACAAATCTCATAAAAATAATCCTTTGCATTTTCCTCCCATAATTTAGAATGATAGAAATTTATAGGCTCGGTGACAGTCAAAGTCCAGCTCCAATTCATAAGAGGAAATGGGGTTCTAAAACATATTGCATCCATAATATATGCAAACATATAGAAGGGAGCATGCTCTCCTTTAGATTTCTAGGCTATGTAGTCTTCTATTTGTTTGGCTAGATTGTCTGACAACATTTTACCCCAGTTGAAAGTATAACACTCTTCTACTTCATGAATTATAGAAACCCATTCTATAGTGAAATGTATAGGGTTGTTCTTTCTGAACATTCTACAAAACATCATGGCTGTATACATAATGTGGGAATCACAAGAGGTTGTAGAGTATATGCCATGTCTATCAGCTTTGAATTTATTTTCATTTCCCCACCAGGTTTTGACTATATCATGGACAATTCTGCCGTAACTTGCACATTCATCATTCTCAAATTTCATTATTAATGGTGCATTATAAGTATATTTGGGGTTGCAATTTAATTTATACATTACTTGAATGTCCTTGGGTCGAAATGAGCCGACAATGGTCTTCTGATGACTGTAGATGGTTTTGGTTAGAATATCAACATGATCTAGGGCCCAACATATCATATCTGTATACGACAACAATTTTGGCCACGCTGCGACTTTGTGAAGTTCTAACTTAGCCACCTCTCTAAGCTTGTTTGTAGTCGACTCATATTCTCCTTCGCTTGATTCATCAAAAGGGAGGGATTTTTCGTGTTCTAGGATTTCATAAACCTACTTCCATGATTTAATGATTTCCGTCAGGTGAGCAGTAGTGTCTGAAAAAATGTCTGAATTTGGGTTTGGCTCTTCCGTATCTTATTTTTTTGTTATTTTACGCGGTGCCACAGTCTTCCATTTTCCAATATGAGCCCCCTGTAAAAATAGAACTCTATGCATAGAACTAATGAAGTGAAAGTTCTTAATGGGAATGGAGAAATGATATGAAGTTCAAAATATTTTATTAAAAATACAAAAAACTAATTAATTTAACTATTAATTCGAATGACATGGTAATAATGTCAAATCTGTCAAATTTATTACCTAATAGCAACAAGCTTTTCAAATCTTTTACCTTAATCAAGTTTAATACACCGTTGATGATCATGATTAATGAGGATAAGTGTTTCAATGCTTCGACATTCGGGAGTTTCAAATAAGGAATGGTAAACATATCTCGAAGGATGAATTCATGGAGCAATTAGTCATCCTTTAATTGACATTTTGTTTTAATTAACCGCTATTTATGATCTCTTTAACTTTAAATGCTTCAGAACTTCAGGACTTCGGAGCTTCGTGGCTTTGTATTATAAGTGTTTAAATTTATCCCGAAGGCCGAATTTGCGAAGTGATTACTTAGTTTTAATTACACCAAATAAATCATATTTTACCCTTTAATCTCCAACGCTTTATTATTTCGGAGCTCAGACACTCAAGCACTTCTTATATCTGTTAACAATTTTAATCTTCCGGAGGACAATCTCCCGGAGTGATGTGGCAGGATGACATCACTTTTGATAATGTTTCATGAGAATATGAGTAACCTGTGTCACCCTATTTTGTGCAAATTACATATCCAAGAGTGCCCAAAATGAGTGCCATGTGTTTGCATGTGTAAAGAGTGTCAGGTGGCATAGGACATGTCAGCTAAATACTTAAACAAATTCTGGAAATCCATAGCTACAGGACTCCGGAGTTTCGCGACTTCTGGGTTTTTAGGACCTTTAGACATTTTATCTTGGAGCGTCGAAGCACGAAGTCTTGAAGTGAATCTTTGAATATGAGTTATATCGTTGATAAAACATCTCGTGATTTTGAATCTCTGAAGTTGCGAGAGCCGTCAATTTATATAAATGTCAAGTTTAACGGCTGATACTTGATCCACCCTATCAATAATGAAAATTTTATTAGTTTACGAATGGATACTTCTAAAAACAAAAAGGAATTTGAAATTTGAAATTTTTATTTTTATTTGAAAATCTTATTAGTGTTCTAACAACTATCATCATCATCATGATAATTTTCCTCATAATTTAATAAAACAAATCAAGAAACTAGGCTATGCAAATAAAATCCAAAAGTAAAAGTGGAAAATGGAAATTCATGCTATGTGGATGGCCATGAGATCATGTTGGAATCTGTATGGAAGGTGTCGCATAGTTGAAGTCAAAATACTGTTGACAATCACCTGTAATGTTCTTGGAAAATATGACATTCACTTAATGTAACATCTCCACTTTCCATCGTCCAATATTTTGTTCAATTTGTCTCTAGAAAATAGAAGCTACCCATTTCCCCCCTAAGTTGGATTAAACAAAGGATTGAACAAGAGAAAGTGGAGGATATGCCGAGGGAATGTTGTATTTTCCAAGAAAAGTACAACGATGGAAATTTAGTGGTTCCTTGTGCATGTTTTTATAGTTTCATCTTTAATACAATTTCAAAAAATTCTATTGTAGTGATCCATCATGCCCATTCATTTAGTACCATACCTAACTCATTTAACAAATTGTCATTCCTAACAAACAATTCATGAAAGAAACATAATTTCGAGTTAACATTTCACGTGAATAATGATTTATTGAAATTGACAAAGCAAAGGGCTTGAGAGGTTATGCACTTACCTATTGGTCAATGATGTTTTGTGGAAGCTCGAGTCTCATTTTAGTTATCACAATTGTTAGATGGAGTCTCCTTTTTTATGAGATCAACTTTGTAAGCATACTATGAACATACATGTCTTATCTTTTTTTATTTACTATGCTCACAACAAATGCCTAGAGAGCTTGGTACCATAAAAAGGAGACACCATCTATGATATGTGGTGTTGTGTTAATGAAAGTGTTGATCCCCTAAAAATAGGAATCAAACTAACAAACTCACACATGGAAGCTGGAAATATCACTTGATCACCACCATCCTCTTCACCACCTTCCTTATCACTCGATACTAACTCCATTATAGCATCATATACAATCAAATTTCATGAGAGAAAAATAATTAAAAACATTCATCATACCTATTTTGCTAAGTTGCAAGTAGTCAACTCATCATATTAAATTATTATTTAGTCAATGAAATTCTTATTTCATTGATTTACTAATTGTTTTGATATTTAGATTATGGCATTATTAGTTGATTATGATAGATTTATTAAGTGATGCGTGAAACATTTGATGACTTTGGTATAATAGTGAAATGACTCTTTCTTATACTCAAGTCATCTATTTTGATTTCCATGTTTGATATATGCTATTCTTGATTATTGGAACTGTGAAATTGAACAAGGACGAGCACTTGGAAATTGGTAATGAGACCCAAACCATTTTTTCAACATGAGTTGAAATAAGATAATTGTTTCCTAGTTTTGTGTATGAGAGTTATCTATGAGACAATTTCTAATGTGTTCTAAGATGGATATTAATGCCGCATAACCATAGGACTTATGATGTTAGTAGTTTTACATGAATTTGGTTTAACATGTGTGATGTGATCATGATAGTTCCAACATATGCAATGATGTACTAAAGAATACTTTATATTAATTTCGACTATTTTGGTTGTTCAAAATATTTGAATACGACACATACTCTTTATTGATATATGATAAACCTATCCAAAGAATATGGAGACATGGAGTTAGTTAGTTTGGGGTTAGAGTGTATTAAGGGTAATTGTATAAGGGGGTTAGTGTGTTCTAGGTCATAATTTACTAGGGAGTCAGTGTATTAGGGGATTGGTGTGTTCAAGGTCATGGTGTATTAGGGGGTTAGTGCCTTTAGGGTCATAGTGTGATAGGGAGTGATTATGTTAGTAGGTGATTATGTCAAGGTCATAGGATGAGGAGGTATGCTTTGTTCAAGGTCATAGTGAGTGTGGGTCATATCATGTTAGGGAGTTAGCTGATCCAAAGCCATAATGTGTTAAGGGGTGATTGCATGAGGGGTCATAGGGGTTGAAGGTCATAGTGCATCAGGTGGTTAGTGTGTATGGGGTCATAGTGTATTTAGGGTTAAACATAGGAGGGGTTAATGTGTTTAGGGTCATAATGTATTAGGGGGTCTATGTAATATGGTGATTATGTTGTATATAGTCGTTATGGTCAATAATGGTCAACCATTATCAATGATGTATAATATGGTTAATGATAGTCAAGGGGTACTACATCCAATTCCACTTCATCAATAAAATTAGCACTTTTATCAAATTTAATCTTACACAGTTTCATTACCTTCATCTCTGCATCCTTGTTTACCCAACCTAGTGGATAGGGGCTAGGATTATTGTGAACCTCCAATCCAATATTGTTGACTAGATTCGCTGCTATGAGATTAGCCTATGAACCAGAGTCAAACAAAGCATCTATCTTGGTATTCTTGACTCGAATCTTGATGTGGAAGAGATTGGTCATCTCCTTCTCTTCCTAGTGATGAAGGCTACTCAGATTCACCTCCTTTTGCATAGATGTGCAAAAAACATTTTCATCCACGTTTGAGCTACTTTCAACTTGATTTCTTGAATTTGTGACTAGAAGATTCTTTTTTCTTTCCTTCCTTCTTGCAGTTCTTTGGGTTCAACTCTGGATGTAGTTTACGATATTTTTCCTTGGTGTGGCCATCAATGTTGTAATGATTGCAATGGTTGTTGGGATATTTGCACTGATGTGCAATGGCTGTTGCCTTCTTGTCTTTTCCCCCTTTCCACTTCTTCTTCCCTCCTTAGAAGTTTCTTGGTGCTATTTTTTCTTCGAACCACTTGGATGCCCCTTATTTTGGCTTATGTTTTCCAAGTTTTGTGCCTATACACACGCCTCATCCACCATCCTTGGCTTGAAGAGCATCACTTGCTTTCATAGATGACTATGTAACCCCCCCATATACTTGAGGAGTACATTTAGGCTCCTGGGAGAGATACCCAACATGATGGCCATCTTTTTGAACTCAATGGTGTACCCCTATACACTCTACCCCTGCCTCTTCCTGAAGTAGTTCCATTGTATCCATTGGTCCTCTAGATACCTGATAGGGTAGAATTGGGACTTGATGAGGGTTTTGAATTCCTCCCACCTAGTTACTAGTGGATCACCCTCTAGCTTAATTGTTTCTGTATGGTCTTCCCAATAAGTTCAAGCATGGCCCTCTAACTTCAATCTAGAAAATGGAAACTTGTACTCTTCATCTATATGGTGAACGATAAAATAAACTTTTATTTGTTGCAAACAATGATTCATTTTTAATGTGTTTACATCACGTTGGTATGGATTTGTGTTCACTTTCTCTTTCTCGGGTTCTTTCCACAAATCCTTTCCTAAGTCTTCATGATCTCCCGATATACCCTCTGATGTGATCTCTAAGTTAGAGCCTCCATCATCTCCAAAAGGTCTAATCTTCCTTTCTAAAGACACCATGAGGAATTTCATATTGTGATTGATGTCAACAACTTGCACTTCCAACCTCTCAAATATCTCTTTTGCTGGATCTCGAGGGTTTTCACAAATAGACTCTTTCTCCATGGCTAGGGTTTCTTTGACTTCTCTTTAAGTCGATTCTTGGATCATAAATTTTAATACAAAAAATACCCAAAAGAAAACCTACTCTTATACAAATATGATATGTAAAATGTCATTGATATTCCACTGGAACAGTTTATCACAACAGATCTGATAAATAAAATTGAAATCTACATTATGGAGGTTAAATTCCTTTAGATTCTAGAATATTTAGTTTCCGACTTTTTTTGTATGCATAAAATAGATAAAATATCAAAAATAGAGAACAATAAAATAGAATCATACACCATCCACAAAATAACTCAAATATTTTCTCTGGGAAACCCTTACAGGAGAGAACCTAGCTAGAAGGTGAGGTTGCTCTGCTCTATTTTCTTTGCTATGGAATATGATGCAAGTACAATGGAGAAGGCACTCTCTATGGAGTGACTTGAGACATGTGACCTATTAGGTTTCTACAGAACATTAACCCCCTCTTATATTCTCTTTAATTTCCCACTCCCATTTGTTTTTCCTCGCTATGGAAAAAAATACAATAACATAGAATGGAACCCCTTCTCCTCCTAGTGGCCCAATATTTAATATAGCCTGATAGCCATATAGGGGTAGGTTTTTGACTTCCTCAAACCTCAATTATGATAGGGTTTTGTAACTTCTATAATATTCTTAAAATTCCATATGTGTCTATCCCCATATGTGTGAGTAATGGGGGTTGATGTGGCATCCTCTCGTACCATGGTGGTCAACATGATAGGTCAACTTGAGGTAAGAATAAATTTTTCATACGAGCTCTCATTAACATGATTTTTTCACCGTTGTAAAGGTATCGATGTGTATAATAGTGTCACAACGTCCAAGATATTCCAAGAAACTTTTAACCCTATAAATGTCATGTGATTCCCCAAAATGGCTTCAGAAAGTTTCGGACCCCAATTTTCCAAACTGGGACCTGCCACTAAAATGACCTTTCAAGGTGATTCCTCCAATTTGTTTCTAGTCTGGAAGCATCGATATAGATGAAAAATAATATAATGATCAAATCCATATCATACCTCCCAATTTAGGGAGGAATTTGTCCCTAAAATCTTTACTGAATGATGTGAGTAAATCTTTCCTCTACCTTCTCCCCGGAGTACCATTGTGATTTGCCTGGAAGTTTCCCTTTATGCCCAATATGCCAAAGGTGATGTTGTCCTTGTCTTATAGTTATGGACCACTTCTAAAAAGTTTTTTCCTCTACTAACTCTTCCTGAGAATAGGGTGCTAAGTCCTCTATGGAATGTATAACTTGTTCCTCATCTTGAGCCAACATGGAAGGCTCATAGAGCTTGAGATTATCTACATTCACTATTGAGTAAATGCACATGTATGGGGGTAGAATAATTCTATTTTGATTTTATAAAATGGATTCAACCCTTGGTATGCTCTAATACCATGTCTATATTTCCCTTCAACCTAGCACAAGGTAGTTAATTACAAGCAACATATATTTACTTAATCAAATCACAACTAGGTTACTCAACAAAACATGTAGTGGAAGAATAAAAAAAGAGACCAAATCAATCACATAAGAACACAAATATTTTTGGGTAAACCACTGGAAAATCCCTGGAGGGAAAACCAATCCAATGATTCTTTTATTAAGGTCAAATCAGGGCTCCCATAACAGGGATAATGTCTCACTGAGAGAATTATACACTGCAGAAAAACCTGTAAACTCTTGTGATTTTGTACGACCTTATTGTTAGAAAAAACAGGACCGCGGAGCAATAAAATAAAACAAATGAAGAAACAAAACACATAAGACACACAA
>CBVK0100728004.1:0-15746 GCA_900067695.1 Picea abies
TCTGTTAGATAGAGTTTATTTTTTTCTGCATTATTGTTTACATGAAAGAGTGTTAGTACTGAGTCTCTGTTTGAGAGTAAGGGTCCTGTTCTCTGATTGCAAGACAGTTGTTCTTACCCATTGCAATGTTATTTTAAAATGTAATCTAGGATTCTTAATTTGAACTATAAAGAATTGCAATAGGGAGATTGCTTTCCTGTGATTTAATCCAGAGCTTCAGTTCATTCCAGCAAGTATAGATAGAATAATTTTCTTTACTACAACACTAAGTGCTTTTGGAATTGAGCATATATAGTGCGTGGCTATCTTTGAAACAAAAGACTTCCCTGGGTTGATAATTTATGTTTCACTTGGTTGTTTGAAATTAATTAAGCAATTATAGTGACCAACAGGGTCATGAGAGTTGAGAACTCTTAAAGTAAATCGTGAATGTCTATTTGAAAGAGATGCACATCGATAGATCTTAGACTTCAGGTGAAATCACTCTAGGAGAAAAGGTGGTGTGATCATCCGGGACTCCCAAACACTGAAGTCTCGAAATGGACTCGATCTATTGATTTAGATGGATGTGTGGTGCTTGATCTGGAACTTTGGGTACAGAGTACTTTGGGGTAAAAGAGTGGAGTGCTCAAAACTCTTGAACATCGAATTACCAAAGTAAATCAAGGTTGTCTAAATCCTTGAGGACACGCAATGATAGATCGTGAACTTCACAGTTTTGCGACTTCAAAGGATTTTACATGGTAGTAATCTTTGCGCCTATTGTATTGGCATCTGGTCATAGCCACAGTCATATGAAAGTATAGGGGGATGAAATAACCCAAATATCTTGGGAGAGAATATCTACCTTCTCTGATATCATTTCGGAGCATGGATATCGTGGCTAGAAATCCCTGGAAGAGAAGAATGGAATTAGGACCATGAATGAGGGTATTTCTTTTCTTAAGAAGAACAAAAAAATTTACGCCCCATCGTGGGTGTGCTACAAATTGGTATCAGAGAAAGGTTACAACACTTGGCCTACTTGGGCTCATGGATGAGTCTCTTAAAAACTATATTTATATTAATTTTAAGAGTGACACCTTATATTACCTCTTTCTTAAAGAGTTTGGTTAAACTTTTATTGAGGAAAAGAATGAAACTTTTTGCTATGTGTGTGCACTTAAGAAATTTGAACTGTGTATTGTTCATAAACTAATAGACTATTGGATAAAAATAAGTGTTTTTTCAGCACTCAAGAAGTCAATAAATCATGGGAAAACTTCAATTCTAAAGGATGGTGACGTGATATGAAGTGGTGGATAGATCCCATAATAGAGACAAAGAATATGACAAAAGGAGGGCGGTGGAAACCCCTCTTGATTTGGCTGAAACTATAAGGAGCCTTAGGGCCAAATTATAGAGTTGCAAGGACGATAATGATATATTGATAAAGGAGAAAGAAAAACAAATATAAATTATCGCAGTCTTGTTGCAGAGCTTATCCGACATACAGAGGCAACTGCATCATGAACCCGCAACCAATCATGTGGACCGACGACATGTGAATAGAATTCAAAGTCCACTTGATATCTGAAAGCCCCATAAGTGACCACACTAGGAGAAGTACCTCGAAGAAGGCCCAACCTGGAGGTAGGGGACACTCATTGGGAGATTCCTCTGGAAAGAAAGTAGCAACTCTAAGGGATCTTCTAGTAGCAAAACTAACTCACAGTCACAGGAAAGGAAGGAAGCGAAAGCATTCCAAAAGTTGTGATCCTGAAGAATTCAAGAAATCCAAACCACTCTCTTTCGATGGAGATATTAAGAAAGGGGAAGAGGCTGAATCTTTGCTGCTTGGTTTAAATAAATACTTCAAATTCCATGTCTACTCTGAAAACTTGAAGGCTCGAATAGCCATCTTCAATCTGAATGGAAAGGTTTCCATTTGGTGGGAAGACCTTAGGAATGTGAAAGGAGTCCATGAGAAGGACTTTTCATGGGAACATTTATAGAAATAATACAGGAAGAAGTATCTATCAGAGAAATACATGGATGGGAATACTAAGGAGTTCTATGAACTCGGGCTGGGACAACTCACCATAGATGAATATTTCAATAAATGTTTTGAGCTACTGAGGTATGTACCCTACATAAAGGATGAAAAGGTAAAATCCCAACGATTTATCAGTGGGTTACCTTAGACCTACCAGAACAAGATTTATTTTGATGATCCAAAGACCTTATAAGACACTATCTGGAAGGCAAGATATTGTTATGAACAATTTGGGCATCAGACAGAACTTTGCGAGGATTGGAAGACGAAGAATAGTTCAGGGTTCAAGAAAAAGGGGTTTAAATCCTCAAGGTTTAAGAATTATAGGAAGGATTCAAGGATGAGCCTTCCTACCTGAAGTGTGTACCAACATAATTTCCCTTCCCATAGTGGAAATAAACCTCTTCGATTAACCCTAGGAAAGAATGATAACCCAAAGAAGGAACCCTTGAAATGTTGGGGTTGCGAAGAAGAACATTTGTTGATGGATTGCCCACACTGAAAAAAGAATAGTAGGAGAATTTACAACATCCAAGAAGATACCATAGTCAATGATGTGGCTAGGCACATGCCATGAATTTATGCATCCTTGGACAATAATCAAGCCAACCACCAAGCTTCAATGGTGGAGATGGAAGGTATGATCACCAACCATCTAGTTTCTATTTTAATTGACCCTGGTTCTAATTTGCGTTATGTGGCCCCTCAGACTGTTGATAAGTGTAAACTACAACCAATTAGACATTTTAAGCCATGGTTGATACAACTAGCCACTAGGACCAAAATAAAAGTAGCAAAGGTCATACCAGCTTGCCAATTCATCATGGATGGATGGCCAACCTGAGCGACCCTTAACATACTTCCCCTGGGATCTTATGACTTGTTGATTGGTATGGACTGGTTGGTTGCTTATAAAACTAAGTTGGAATGTTACCATAAAAATTTAGAATGTGTAAATGAAGAAGGGATAAATATAACTCTCCAAGGGATTCTAAAGCTTTTCTCAGTGAGAAAAATATCAACACTTCAAATGAAAAAGTATTGCATAAAGGGGTGTCCTTTATATGCAATACAGGTGTTGGAATATGTTCAGGATGAAAAAATGAACCTAGAGGACCACCCCATATTAAGAGAATATAAAGGCGTGTTTCCAGAAGAGGTACCAGGTTGAGGAGACATTGAACTCTTGATAGAACTTGCACCAGGAGCAATGTCAGCATCTAGAATGCCCTATAGGACGAGTACGCCAAAGTTGATTGAGATCAAGCTACAACTAAAGGATATGATGGAAAAAGGCTACATTTGACCCAGTGTATCTCTGTGGGGAGAACCTGTCTTGTTTGTGCAAAAAAAGATGGCACACTTCGACTGTGCATAGATTATAGATAACTCAATAACACAACCATAAAGAACAAGTACCCCTTACCAAGAATCGACGACTTGTTCGACCAATTGGGAGGTGCTTCCATTTTCTCGAAGATTAACTTAAGGTCTGGATACCATCAAGTCCGAATTAAGGATGAATACATCCACAAAAAAACCTTTAGGACGAGGTATGGTCACTATGATTTTTTTGTGGTTCCATTTGGGTTAACCAATGCCCCCGCCAATTTTATGTGCTTGATGAATAATGTACTCGGAAAATTTATGGAAAAAATTGTATTGGTTTTCATTGATGATATCCTAATCTACTCCAAGAACAGAGAGGATCATAAATAACATCTTATACTTGTACTTCAAGTACTAAGAGAGCATCATCTCTACGCTAAGTTTAGCAAGTGTGACTTTTTTCAGAAGCAAGTGCATTACTTAGGCCATGTCATTTCTGAAGAAGGGGTAGTAGTAGACCCCAACAAGATCAGCTATATTATGGAATGGCCTACCCCAAAGGATGTATCTTATATTAGATCCTTTATGGGCTTAGTAGGATATTATAGAAGGTTTATAAAACAATTTTCCAAGATTGGTTGTCCAATCACTTCCCTCCAGAAAAAGCGGGTTAAATTCACTTGGACATAAAAATGTGAAGAAATATTTCAAGAACTGAAATACCTCCTGACCCATGCACCCATGCATAATATTGTAGACCCTGATAATGAATTCCTCCTGTGTACAAATGCCTACAAGGAAGGACTCGGAGGATTCTTTATGCAAGAGGAATGTGTAATTTTCTATGCATCTAGGAAATTGAATGAGCATGAAATCAATTATTTGACCCATGACCTAGAGTTGGCTACCATAGTGCATGCTTTAAAAATGTCGAGGCATTACCCCCTGGGTAGGATATTTTTACTTATGACAGACCATTGTGGGTTGAGGCACCTATTTCATAAACCAAAATTCAATGCTAGAAAAGGTAGGTGGATGGCTCTCCTTAGTGAGTTTGAATTCGAAAACAAACACATAAAAGGGAAGGAAAATAGGGTAGAATATGCCCTTAGCAGAAGTATGAAAATGATTCACCTGGAAGCAGTAAGCACCTATGAAACGGATGTCAGGGAAAGAGTCAAGAATGCACAAGAAACATATGCATTCTTCAAGACCGTGACCTCATACCTAAGGCAAGATCTTACAGGGCTAAAGTATGAAGGCTATCAGATGATCATCGAAGGCCTACTGACTTACAAAAATAGATTGTATATCCCAAATTGTGGCAAGTTGAAGAGGTTCATAATGGATGAACTACAAAAGATACCATATAATGGTCATCCAGGTTATCAGAAAATGATCACGACCACTAGAAAACAATTTTATTAGCCTGGATTGAAAAAGGACATAGTTGATTACTTAGCTAAGTGTCTCGAATGCCAACAATTTAAGGCAGAACATCGGCATCCAGCAGGGTTGTTACAACACCTTTCAATCCCATAATGGAAATGGGAAACCATCTCCATGGATTTCATCATCGGATTACCAAAGTCAACCAAGCAAAATGATGCCATCATGGTCCTGGTGGACAAACTGAGTAAGTCTGTTCACTTCGTTCCTGTCAATTCAACTTGAAAGGCAATATATATTGCCAACATATTCATGAAGGAGATATTCATACTACATGGCATGCCCAAGGAAATTGTGTCTAATAGAGACACCAAATTTACTTCAAGATTTTGGAAATCCTTAATGGCTAGTTTTGAGACTAAATCGTTGTTCATCATATCCTATCACCATCAAACTAATGGAAAGTCAGAAAGAGTAAACCAAATATTAAAATACATTATAAGGATGCATGTAATGCATCAGCCTAATAAGTGGCAAGACTACCTACCATTGGTAGAGTTTGCCTACAACAATGGTTATCAAGAATCCTTGAAGATGAGCCCTTTTGAAGCCCTCTACGGTAGACAGTGAAAAATCCCAATCAGATGGAGTAATCCAATGGATAGAATTACAATCAAACCCAACATGATGAAATAAATGGAACAAAAGGTGATTTAGATAAAGAACAATCTAAAGATTGCTCAGGATAGACAAAAAAGTTATGACAACAAAAAGAGAACTCCCAGAGAGTTCAAGACATGAGACCATGTCTATCTCAAAGTTAGGCCCAAGAAGACTTCCTTGAGAATGGGAGCTTGTTCCAAGTTGGCACCTCGATATTGTGTAACCTTTTAGGTCTTATATAGAGTGGGACCTTTAGCCTATAGGATAGCACTCCCTCCCACAGTAAAGGCACATAATGTTTTCCATGTTTCATTATTGAAGAAATATGTACATGATTCTAATCATATAATTGACTGGTCTATGATCCAGGAGGATCTGGAGGGAGAATTCCTACTAGAACCCCAATGCATACTAGACAAGAAGGAAACATGACTCATGAATTGAACCATTGCATAAGTCAAGGTGCAGTGGAAACACTTTGGCCCAGATGAGGCTATGTGAGAAATGGAGGATGCCATTAGACATGAATATCCGATTTTGTTTACTCCTTTATATACATATCATGTTGACAGATATAACATCGAGGACGATGTTACTTTAAGGGGGAGGGAATTGTAACACCCTTTTTCCCCCAGTTTGTAAATATAACTATATTGTCCAAGGAACTATGGCAAACTCAAAGGTGTGAATGTTTGATTTGATGGACCTTTCTATAAAAGGTCGATGAATGTAAATTCTATTATTTTAATAGAAAATGGATACGTGTTTCATGATTGTTGGAAAGGTGAAGTGCTAAGAGAGACCATGAATGCTAGGAAAAGGAGGCGGAGGGGACCAAGAATGGTTGTGTTAATCTCCACCAAACCAGTAATTTGCTGGAATTAATTGCTCAAGATTAGAACAACCCTCTTACCCAAGAATGAATTACATTCAGGATGGTAGGTGGGAAGACCTCCTCAAGAGTTAATGAGGGGATGGAGAAGACCACCCATCTGTAAGGCTTCTAGACCTGACCACAGACTGGCAATTTGGGCTACAAGCAATCTTGCTAGAGAAGGAAAAAAAGGAAAGCGTGGGGGTCAGGGGAGAAAATCTACGAAGAGTGTAGAGACGAGAGCTGAAGCTCTTGGGTCTGAGGAAGGACTGAAAGAGCAACATGAGTTTTGATTGCAGGAAATAGAGACTGAGTCGGGAGAATGATAGTAACCTTAGTCCCTATCTATTTATGTATTGGGAGAAGGAGAGTAACCTTCGTCTATAACTTTCATTGAGATGGAAGAAAGAGATGGAATCTAAAAGCATCATGGTCTAATCTCGGGGGTGGCCAGTGGTAAATCCATTATGAGTGACTGAGCCTATGATTGGGTGGAAACGAGCACCCCTTTCAGTAGTCACATCATGCCTTATGGTTCTGATAAGTGTTTTCATGCCTTGTACTTTGAATTGGAAATAATGGATGCATGTGTGTATTTATATGTCTATAAATGGTTTATGTATTGAAATGATTAAGTTATGAGCATGCGTTTTTTCCCTTGAGAACTTAGGATTCTTCCCGATTTTCCCCATACTCCAGTTTAATTCCTCAAAGGTGTTCCCTAGGGAATTACATCATAGTTAAAGAGTCAGAGAAAGCCTCTTGTCACTACTACCATTTCGGTAACCTCACGAATTTACCCTTCCCTATTTCAGAGCTTAAAGTTCTTCGAGTTAGGGAGATGTTCCCTTCAGACTAGTAGTCTAAGAGACTTTGAATTCACATCAAATTCCTTAACCAAAAACTCGACTAAGAGTAGAGTTCATAGAACAAGAGTCATCTGAAGGTCTATGTGACCTGGTTCTAGGAACCCTACGCTAAAAGGAGTTAGCTCATGAAGGTTTTAGAACTTCGGGAGCTCGAAGCTTTGTGACGTCAAGTTTCATGATAGTCAAAGTTACTTGAACTATTGGAGTAACAAGAATCGTAGATGACTTAAGAACCTGACAGAAGAGATGGATGCAAGTCGTTTATCAGGAGAAGAAGATATCATGGTTGTTATATTGACCCAAAGACCCATTGGAGTTAATGAATCAAACACCAGCTGCTCAATTAAATCGATGGTTGGGAATAATTGCAGAGCGCGGAGGTGAAATTAGTGGAAATGATAGTTGACGTCCCTCAATCAACCAACATCGTTGATCTCATTGGGAATGGAAGATCAACGACCAAGATTAGATCAGATTCGAGTGAGCACTTCCCAGATTGTGGAGATGGGACCCCATAATAACTATAAATCGTTGATCTATGAATGAAGATCGATGGTGGGAAATCATTGCAAAGCGCGAAGGTGAAATTATCGGACATGCTTGTTCACAGCCCGCAATTCACCAATGTCGTTGATCTCGTCAGGTTGGAAGATCAACGACCTCGATTAGACCGAGTTGGGCGATTAGTTTTCAAATTGTGTAGGTTGAGCTTTCTGATACAAAGTGTGCACATTGGGGCCCCACAAGCACTGTGAACCATCGATTGATGATCACATCGGTATTGGCCAGATATTGACTATCAAACCAAGAAAAGTTGCTAGGTGGATAGTCATGAGATCCTTTGGAAATCCATGGAGTAACATAGTCATTTTGTACCATCAATCTGATATAGAGGACATGTGTTGATAGATCGTCAACTTCAGGTGTAATCACTCAGGGAGAAAGCGAGTGTGCAGGGGTTGAAACTCCTAAAGATCAAAGAGTTGAAGTGATTTGTAGTTGTCCATCTCTGGGAGACACGCATCGACAGATTGTCAACTTCAGGTGTAATCACTCTGAGAGAAAGTGAGTGTGGAGAGGTTGAAAACTCTCGAAGCCTGAAGGGCTGAAGTGATTTGCATCCATCGATCTGTGGGAGACATGTGTCGAAAGATTGTCAACTTCGGGTGTAATCACTCTAGGATAAAGCGAGTGTGGAGAGGTTGAAAACTACTGAAGCTTGACGAGATGAAGTGATTTGCAGTCATTGATCTACGGGAGACATGCGTCAATAGATCGTTAACTTCGAGTGTAAGCACTCCAGAAGAAATCAAGTGTGGGGAGGTTGAAACTCCCAAAACTCGAATATCTGAAGCAGATCTGAGTTGTCCAAGCTAAAGGGACAAGTGTCAACAAATATTCCATTTTGGAATATAGCCACTTCAGAGGAAGGTGGGGTCATGAGAGTTAAGAACTCTTGAAGTAAATCATGACCGTTTATTTTAAAGAGATGTGCATCCATAGATCGATGACTTTGTGTGAAATCACTCCAGGAGAAAAGGTGGTGTGAGTGTCTGAGACTCTTGAACGCTAAAGTCCTGAAGTGGACCCGAGCTGTTGATTTAGATGGATGTGTGGTGCCTGATATCGAACTTCAAATATAGAGTACTTTGGGGGAAAAGAGTGGAGTGATCGAAACTCCCAAATGGCAAAGTCCCAAAGTAAATCAACGTCGTCAAAATCCTTGAGAACATGTGACGTCAGATTGTGAATTTCGTAGGTTTTCCACTCTGGAGGATTTCGCATGGTGGTCATCTTTGCGCCTGTTGTCTTGGCATCTAGTCATATCCGCAGTCATATGCAAGTATAGGGGGATGAAAGAACCCAAATATTTTGGGAGAGGATATCTACCTGCTCTGAGCTTGTTTCGAAGCATGGAGACCGTGGCTAGAAAGCCTTGGAAGAGAAGAATGGAATTGAGACCCCGAATGAGGGTATTTTTTTTCTTAAGAAGAACGAAAATTTTTACGCCCCGTCATGGGTGTGTTCATTATGACCTGTCAATAAAAGGCTCTACTGAATGCTTGATTTATTTTGGGGTAGTCTATAAATGAATGAAAGAATTATATTCGTGCATGCATTATAGGTGATGTATCGAATTTAATTAAGTATGAATTAAATTGTTGATGGACTACTATAGATTGATAACACCTAAGTTGGGGACTTTACAATGTAAATTGTAAGCCTCATTGAAAAACATGACTACTTTGCGCATGAATTGGAATTGATACTTATTTTGTGCCATGTATTAAAAGATATGTGTTGAATGTTTGGATGTGATTTGATTACATGAGTGCCTTGACTAATGTTGATGTATGATCAATTTAACAATTATATTGCTTGCACGCCTTGAAAATGTAGAGGGGTAAGTAAATAAATCATTTGTGTGCCACGATATAAATGTTGATGAATTATTAATTATGAACAACGTTGATGTATATCGATATGTGTATAATTTACTATTTCTTCCCTTAAATTGGTGTATGATTGGTTAAGTAGATAGCTTGGTTGCGCCATGAGATAAATCGATAGTTTTCTATAGTGAAATAAATAATTAATAATTGATGAATGATTGAGTTATAAATTTACCTTGCGCCATGGATTATGTTGTGATTAAATTATTGGATTTCTTGAGCATTGGATTAACAATGGATGTAAAATTATTTAGCTTGATTATCCATGCGCCTTGCATTAATTGTGGTGCATGATTAGTTTAGTAACAAAATGTACTTGTGCACCTTAATTTAAGTGGTGGTGTGATTGCTTCGTCATTATTCTTTTGCACCTTAAATTTAAATGTTAACTAATTTTGCGTCATGAATTTATTAGATATATGACTGATTTAGTGACTAGATTTCTCTTGTGCCTTACTTAAGTCGACATGTGATTGTTCTAGAATTTCTTACTCTCACGAGCAACGAATATTTAATTGTTGATGTATGATTGATAACAATATTGATTACCCTTGCATGGTGATTAATTGATGAATAGGATTCATGGATGGATCTAGTTGATGATTGGACTTGTTTGTTAGTGGGATGTAGACACCCCCTTGTTCCTTAGAACAATCACCAACCCTGAGACTTTAAATGTTTAAAATCAATTGGAACCTAGGCTTGAGCATTGCTTATGTGTTATGGAGGTCCTAACCTTGCAGGGTAGGTCGGGCGAGTAGTCATTTTATATTCATTATCTGATTGTATGTGTTGTAAATCATTTCAATATGATTATGGTGTGTTGATCTGCTATGCTACTTATGTTTATGTGTCACTATCCTTTTTTGACACGTTGAATGCATTGTTAGTGATTTCCATGATGAGTACCTGGTACTGTTTTTCTTATGATGTTGTTGATTAGGTGTTGATGTGATCATGTATTGATATTAATTTCTTAACACAAAGAAAAAATTACCTTTTGTGCTTCTCTTTTTCTTAGGTGTAAGGGAGGGTCATTACATATGGTATCATAGTAGGTTCAACCCTGCAACTGTGGATCGTCAGGCCTTCCACTATATTGAACCCTTGATTAAAACTTAGCACTAATTACAAATTGTAACTTGTCCATGCGATAATCCTGGTTAGAGGACGTCATGAAGGTAGATGACATGGTGCTAAGGGCAGAGTTGCGACACACCCAGAAGAACCCACACCAAGGGGTCCAACCCCTAAGGGGAAGAACAATTCATTAAGCATGAGAATATTTTTGTGCAGGATGCAATTGGTCTGATGAGGTCCTTTCAGAGGATGTCAGAGATCTTGATTAACCTCTTAGATAGAGATGAGGCTAGGGCACCTGTACCTTGAGGGTTTGCATCACACTACGATTGGCAGAGTTAGCATTCATAGAGAACCCAAGAAGGGAAAGTTTCCTGAGTTCATGGGTGCCACAGACATCTCAGTCATCGGGGCAGGGTTGGAGAATAGGCAACATGTGTTGCACTTTATGAATACCCCTCCCACTTGAAGGTCTGCATGTCGGTATTTCAAATAAAAGGAGATTTCTCTTCTGTGGTGGAAGAAGATCTTGTCACAACTGAACATGGTCGTTGAAGACGTGTCATGGGAACTGTTCGAGGAGCGGATCCTGGAGAGGTATTTGTCAGAGGAATTCATTGAGCGACAACTCAATGAGTTCAACGCCTTATGACAAGGTGGTCATACGGTGCCCGAGTATGAGGCACGATTCTTGGAACTGCTTAGGTATGCTGCACATACGATCACAGAGATGATGAAGGTCAACGATTTTTTGATGGCCTAAAACGTTAGTATTAGGTGAAAGTGAGGATCCTAATGCCTGAAATGATGCACGATGCAGTCTAGAAGGCCCTCATAGCTGAGGAAGATCTGATCAATGGGGGCCAAGGTAGGAATCCTGCAAGACCGACTGGATGGATGACGTCAAATGTGCAACAATTTCAAATGCCATCCCTATGTACATCAAGAAATCAAGATACGTCATGAGCATCCACGTTCATTATGCCCTGACGACCGACTCCTTAGTGAGGAACTCCATACAGAGGGCCATCATATCAACATCTGCATCATCCACAACATTGGTTGTTTAGGCTTGTTTCGACCTCTTTAGGACTAGATTAGCTATGTGGAAATGGATTCGGAGCGAAGAACAAGGTTGGGGGAGGGGTTATGGATCGTAGCCTCAACCTGGGACATTTTGGAATGAACACCAACTTGTATGTCATGATATTAGGATCTTATGACGTCATGATCAGTATGAACTAGGTGGAATCGCATGATGTGATACTCAAATATAAGATGAAATGGTTGATTTTGACTGATGATGAGGGGTGGAGACAAGTGATTCTAGGAAGAAACCAAGGAGTTTCCCTAAGGTTCATCTCTTCCCTACAACTATGAAAGAGTATGCACAACGAATGCAAGCTATATGCAATATTAGCACTAAACAAAAAGGGCATAGTAGAAGGACTAGAAAACCTTCCGATAATATGAGATTTTGTAGACGTATTCCCAGAGGAGTTACCTGGTTTTGCGCCAGAGAGGGAATTGGAATTTACCATCGACTTAAAACCTGGAACTAAATTGATAGCAAGAACACCTTATGAAATGTCAACCCCTGAGTTACATGAGTTGAAAATGCAATTGAAGGAGTTGTTGGACCTAGGACTTATACGTCCAAGTGTGTTTCCTTGGGGTGCACCTATTATTTTCATATAGAAGAAGGATGGGTTGTGGAGACTCTGCATTTACTACCATCAATTGATCAAGGAAATGATCAAGAACCAATATCTGTTGCTAAGAATAAATGATTTTCTTGATCAAGTGAAGGGCACAACGGTGTTTTCAAATATTGACTTGAGATCATGATATCACTAGTTACATATCAAGGAAGAAGACATTCCTAAGACTGTATTCAAGATGAGGTTCAAGAATTACAAGTTTGTTGTTTTACCATTTGGAATGACAAACACCCCAGGGGTATTCATGAGCTTGATGAATGGGGTGTTATGTGAATACTTGGAAAGTTTGTTCAAGTATTCATTGGCGATATTTTGATATATTCTCGGACGACGAAAGAACATGATAAACATTTGCACTTGGTACTATAGTATTTATGAGAGAAACAATTACGAAAAACTGTCAACCTGCTCTTTTTATCAAACAAGGATTCATTACTTAGGGAATTTTATCTCCGACAAATGAATCATTGTGGATCTAGTGAAGGTAGAGGCTATTATGGAATGGTCTGCACCGATGAATATACCTGAAGTATGTATATTCATCGGTTTCACTAAATATTATCAACGGTTCATTGAAGGTTTTTCCAAGATATAAAATCTGATTACGGAATTGCAGAAGAAAAACAAGGCATTTGTATGGCTAGAGAAATGCGTGGAAGAATTTTGAAGGCTCAAGGAGATGTTGATGACAACGTCAATACTAAATGTCCTTGACATGGACGAGGACTTCTTACTATGCACAGACACATCCAACGAAGGCTTAGGAAAAGTCTTGATGCAAGATGGTTGAGTGATCGCTTACATCTCAAGGAAGTTAAGAAAGCATGAGGAGAACTACGCGACACATGATTTAGAGATATTGGCCATTGTTTATACCCTGTTAGCTAGAGACACTACTGGATTGGATGAAAATTTGAACTAAAAATAGAAAATTGTGGCTTGTAGCATATTTTTATGCAACATGACTTGAACGCACGATAGAGGCATTGGTCAAAATTGCTTAGAGAATACAATTTTGAGATTACCTACATAAAAGGAACAATGAACAGAGTGGGAGTTGTGTTGAGTCGAAGACCATGCATATTTTCGTTGATACCTCTTCAGATGAATCTTCGTGAAAATATTCTAACTATACAGCGTGACGATGACTGGTATAAAGAGGTTAAGGAAAATATCAGACAAGACACCATGTTGGTACCAAAATTTTATGGATTTACTTTGGACAATGAAAGATTATTGAAATATAACAATCGGATTTAAGTACATCCTAACGACGAATTGAGAAGTTTCATCTTAAAAGAAGCTCATAGAGCAGTGTACATGGCTCATCCAGGAGTCATGAAGATGAGGGAATACCTTAAACCCTTATTCTTATGGAAAGGAATGAAGGCATACATAGTCAACTAAGTGGTGAGATCATAGATGTCTAGAATGTTAGCAAGTGAAGGATGAACATAGACATTCGACAGAATTAATACAGCCACACGCTATTCTAGAATCAAAATGGGAGGTCATTTTAAGGGACTTTATTGTGGGATTGTCATTGTTGAAAAGGAGGCATGCCTCGATTTTCATGGTAGTAGACACTCTGAAAAAGAGTGGACATTTTATACATGTGCGTATGACATATCAGGCACTAGACATAGCTAGAGTTTTTATCACTGAGATTGTGAGATTGCATCGCATTCCTAAGAGGATCATATCTGATCAAGGATCAATGTTTACAGGATGATTTTGGACTAGTTTCCAAGAGGCCTTGGGAACCCAACTTAACTTTAGTACCACATATCACTCGAAGATAGACAAGCCAACAGTAGGAATGAAGCAAATTTTGGAAGTTATGTTGCGTAAGTAGGTGTTGGACCAACATAAATGTTGGGAAGAGTTATTTCCAATGGTAGAGTGGTGTATAACAACAACTATCAAGGTACTGTTAATATGGAACAGTGTGAGTTTCTCTACGGGCGACCATGTTAGATGCCATTGAGCTAGGATCGACTTGAGGGTAGGGTCATGGTGGGACCAGAAATGATCCAATAATTGAAGATCGAATGAAAAAAATAATACAAAGGATTAAAGTAGCGCAAGATTGGCGGAATAATTATGTTGATGTGCACCACGTTGATATAAACTATGAAGTTGGCGACCAAGTTTTCTTGCGCATGAAACCGCACCAAAGTTCATTTAAGTTTGGAAAGGGTGCTAAACTCTCTCCTAGGTTTGTGGGGCCTTTGGAAGTTGTGGGAATGAGGGGATATGTGGCCTATCGACTAGCCTTGCTTGATTCTTGAGGCATATGTAGGATGTTTTTTAGGTATCTATTTTGAGACATTATGTGAGATCGGAAGAGCGTCGTGTAGGGAAAGAGTGTAGATCTCGGAATGAGGGGATATGTGGCCTATCGACTAGCCTTGCTTGATTCTTGAGGCATATGTAGGATGTTTTTTAGGTATCTATTTTGAGACATTATGTTAGTGATCCTACACATGTGATCGGCATGAGTTTCTGGAAGGTGTCGGACGAGGGTGTAATCATAGTGGAGCTAATCCAGATTCTAGACCAACACATTCAATAGCTACAACGTCAAACAATCGATCAGGTCAAGGTCTAGTGGGACAATTATAGTCCACACACGACTACCTGGGAGGACACATATGATATGCACCAACAATATCCATTTTTTTTTATAGTTAGACATTTATATCTTGTCAGATACTTTATTTACTACACATATATACTGTGAAACTTCAGGATGAAGTTTAAAACAAGAGGAGGTGTATGTAACATCCTTCTCTTGTGTGCACATGATTTGTCTTATTATTTGAGGACACTTGCATCCAAGTAATCCAATTTAGTATATGGTTGTATGTTTCGCTTATGGATTATGATGATGATGTTGTCAGATTATGATGTTATGTTATTTAATATATATGTATAGACAAGTGTTATTGATGGGTTTTTCCTAAGTGTACAGGGAAATTGACAGATCGAGGATGTTGATTGCATCAATGGACCTCCTTGGACTCTAGATCGAGTCAGGGAGTGAACTATATATGGTTTGGTTATTTCTATTTATGCATGTGTGACATATGATTAGGTATCTTATGATGTTTTTATGGATCATTGACAGTGTTTTGTTGATGGATGTAGGTTGACAATTTCTTTATAATTAGACTCACATAAAGAGTAAAGGGGCCTTGCACAACAACGAGATATTGAGGGAGAGGTGTGGCAACATCTCTGCCACAACCTACTAGCACTCTTGTCATAGCTCAAATTGTAGGTTAATAATTACCTAGTTCGAGAGATCCATGATGTCATGAGGGAAGACTG
>CBVK0100728005.1:0-15746 GCA_900067695.1 Picea abies
GATTCTCATTGTTGAGAAATCAACGAAATAGTTTGATTTTAGGTAGTGGGTATGTTACAAAACACGTGTTCTTAACCATTAGGTCCACTCAAATTATATACAATAATAAACTAACATACCCCAAAAGTAGGGGAAAGGAAACACCGAAGTGAATTGAGGTGGTTATGTTGTTTAAAGACTATAGAATTTCGTCTTTGGATGGAAATTGAATACTTCACAAGGTCCATCTTCATCCCACATCTCACAAAATATTTTCAACGATCATGTTACTCCAAAGCTGAATCACCCAACTACATGCCCACCTACAATAATCACATATATGTGACCGACTTTTCCAAAGAAAAATGGAAGAGGAAGAATAAACTTGAAAAAATATTAAAGTTACATTTCTTGTTAATCCGCCCTACAAAAAGACAGTCTACAATCTCAATAACCATTGGATTGTTCTTTAGGTGATTTTGATTTATAGTCATTTATATAAAGTGCACAATCAACCAATAGTTGTTAATGTGATCTTTCCTAAAAGCCAGAACATTGTCTCCTTGAGTTGCGGACAGAAAAAGTCATGATTGTAAGCTACACCTTAAATGTTGATTTTTCACGTGATTACCTAAATACCCATTAAATCAATTGATAATGACTTTCCACTCAAAATAGGAATCAGAGAAGAACCATCAAGCCTCATCATTTACGCCAAAACATATGCACTAAATACATGATGTAAATAAGTAGCCATGTCAGTCTATCAATTGTCCACTAAAAAAGAGAGTGGAAACAACAAACAAACATGTGAGCTATATACATACAAAATAAATTAGAATAAACATCAAAGACGAATTCACAAAATAAATCTCATGCTTTGTGAATTTTGGTATATTTTATTATCTGTTTCTGTCAATTTTGGTGAAAGAGTTGTCATACCACATTGTGTTCTAGAATGCCCTTCTATTGAATCAACTTTGATCTGAATATTCTCATTGAATCAATGTAATGGTCACTGTATCGTAAAATTCAACCATCCTTTAATTTTTATTTAAGGTTTATGAAGAAATAAGTGTTCTCTAACTCTTTCTATTACCCTTCTCGAATAATGAAATTTGAGATGGACTAAAGTTTTTGTTGTGTGAACCAACATTGAAGTTGCACATCTTAAATAAATTGTCTTTAATTTGAGTGAAGTTCTAGCATTTTGAATACACTTAAAGTCTAGAATCCTCCATCAGAACTGGATCCTCCAATCAGATCCAATTCCCCCATCCAAAAATGATTCCTAAAATTGAAACCACGCCCACAAACTTCAGAAATGGATCCAATTATCAGAAACTAATCGAGTAAAAAAAAAAACTGAAGAATTGGTGTTGGATCGACAAATCCATGGATCCTCGAGGATTTGGGTGCAGGTACAGGTCTTTATTTGGTGAATCCACTAGCATAGGTAAACTTGATCCATGATTTTTTTGACATTATTCTTTTTCTTCCTCCTCTATCATCAATTTTTAACTAATTGTAAAATGATGCCTCCATTGGATTTAACAATCCAAATTTTCAAATCTGTTGTCACACTTTTAGACTCACTTGTCACATGTTCATTAGGTGATTTTGTGACATAAATACATTCTGATACTTATATAATATGCTTCTAGTTGTTAAAATACTCAATGTTACATAGGGATGCACTCCCTTGGGGAAATAGTTGTTAAAATACTCAATGTTACATAGGGATGCACTCCCTTGGGGAAAACCCCCACACTTCCCATGTTTCCAAGACTGGGAAACGTAGTGTGGGACATTTCTATACATCCCTATTTTGGAGAAACTTAGGGAGACAAAGGGTGGGACTTTTCCCAAGAAACAAGGGTCATTACCCTTTTGTGGGGGACTAACAAATTTCTCCCAATGACCTTAGAAAAAGTAAAAAAATCTAAAAATTGAAACCCTAAAACGAATATGTTGAATGGGACCCCCTAGGTCGAGGACTTCAAAGTTTCTTAAAAATGTGGGTTGTGTCTCAACATATCCCCCCTATTTGTTTCCCATTCCCATGTCCCCTATCTTGGAGACTTAGTGGGGGACCAACAAATGTTTCCTAACTGCCTTATAAAAAGTCAAAATTTCTAAAAATTAAAACCCTAAAGCAAATGTGAATATATTCCATGTGTTCATTGTTCATGTTTATGGTTGTCATTGTTTTTCATATATTTAGATTTTTACAATTTTAATATTTTGAATGAGACTCCCTAGAGGACCCCAAAATTTCCTGCAAATTTAGGGGGTGTCTCCACACATCCCACATATGTGTTTCCCCATTCTCATGTCCCTTGTCCTAGAGGCTTGGTGGAACATTGAAAATACAATTGGGATGTTCTAATAAGATGATAACTATGATAAAAGACATTCTTGTAAACACAAACTTTAACTTGGACAAAAAAAGCATGCCATTTAAGCATGATCCTAATCAACTTAAAAGAAAATATTTCAATAAGAAATTAGAATATAGGCCAAATGGAAATTTACCTTGGTAATATCTGCAAACCCTAATCAACTTAAAAGAAAATATTTCAATAAGAAATTAGAATATAGGCCAAATGGAAATTTACCTTGGTAATATCTGCAAACCTCCAAAACAAGTTTGTTTCAAATGGTAAAACAAATTACCCACAATTCGTTAGATTAATTTGTTCAATGGCAAGAAAGCAAATATAATCTTAGTCCAAATCACAATAGTACCATGCTTTAGAAAATATAATCTTAGTCAAAATCACAGTAGGGCCATGCTTTAGAAAATGACAATTTAGATGAGCTCAAGGACACCGATCAAATAGACACAAACAAAGAGACAAAACAAACAAACTCAACTTTAGTCTTAATACATTGATTTAGTCTTAATACATTAATTGTTGCGAGCATGAAGCACCTCAATAAATATATTTTTTAACAAAAATCATACAAATAGAGGCAATACCATCATATAAAAGACCATCATGTAAGCTATTACAATAATTTAAGATCAAACAACAAAAATTGTCTTTAGAGCAATGTTAAATAGTCCTACACAACTTCAAATCCTTCCCACACACACACACACACATATATATATAATCTCTTTTATATATGCATATCCAACGCATATATATAATCTCTTTTCTATATAATCATTAATGCATAATACGCACACACTCAAAAACTTATATTATTAAATAATTTCTTTAAAGCATTGCATAAATAAGGTAACAAAACTCCAATGTGAGAGCAGAAGCAAAGATGTATAAAATGTAAGTTGGACAATATTGACCTTTCGAAATGGAAGATTCATTAATAATTTAAGATTAGGTTGTTTAAAAAAACAATCTCACAGAAAACCCTAGCCCAAAAACCTTCGCAGGGCCTATGTTTTTCATGAGGGTGACCATAATAATACCTTTCTAGCGCATTATGAGAATCTGCAAGCTCAAACAAGATACATAGCGAACCATACCAGGGCAGTTGACTGTGCATTGTAAAGCCATTTTATAAAATACAAACACACCAGTTTAGTCACCTCCCCTATGCACAAACCACTGTAATAGATAGAATATCCAAGTTACATAATAATACAACTACATATAAAGGTAAATTTCAAAATACTACTCAACCAATAACAATAACATTTAAGTATCATAAACTTTAATTTTTTTTTAAAACATTTTAAAAATATTTATTAAAAAAATAACAAAATTATAATTAAAAAATACTATTAATATTAATAAAATATTTACTGAACTAATAGTATTACTCATAGTTTAGTTACTAAATTAATTAAATTGCATTTGCTAAATGGATGTTCAAAAAGACATAATATCAAAAGATGTTTGAAAACAATGATAATTGTCACAATAGTCAAAGCTCAATGGTAATGACAATATTATCATTGTAGGGTTAGTCTAGGTATTGTGGACAATATTAGAATATTACAATGGTGTGTACATTTATAAGGAAGGTGCACAACGAATGGATGGATTAGTGCATAGAGACAAGTATGTGATCATTTACATAAAATATTCATGAGTTTATAAGCACATTCGCAAATATGAATAAAATAAACTATCCCTATGGTGGTTTGTGGTATTTTCAATTCAAAATCTGTGTTTCAACACTCCATACAAACAATTTGAAGACTACATTGGCTAAGTTCCAAACCCATTGTTTCCATGTTTCTTTAAATGCTAAGGTCACAATGTTGATCAATGCTATCTCTAGTAAGTCTTTTAGTTTACAAAGAATAAGGAAAGGCTATACCAGAGGTTGATATTGAAATTCAAGGTAGCATTTAAAATGTTTTAATTGTAGCATGTTGTAGCATGATATATGAGGGATGAAATTCTTTAACCATAATATTTTTTAAGGGTTGAAATGATTTAATTAGAGACTATTATTTAAATTGAAATGATTTAATCATTTTTAATTAGAATATAAAATATTATATTGTTTAAAACGATGTAGTTAGTGCTAACAATAATGTATATAGATTTTTTTCAATGTTTCAGAGTTTAAAGTCAAACAATTCTTTGATACTAAATAATACAGTTTATTAACAAACTACAAAATAGATGTTCCATATTTTCATGCATGTTTTCACCTTGACAAAAACACCTAAAGTTCTTATGACTCTACAAAACATTTCATATTAACAAAAAACATGTAAACTATTTGCTTCTTCTTGACCAACATCTTAAAGGGAAGAGTGTTGCTGCTCTATGTCCATTGGTTCCTTGAATTAATGAACCATCTCTTCTACTTTCAGTTCAACTTGAGAAAATTTAGTCGGGTCCTTGTTGTTAGATGTCAATGAGAAAGAAACATTGCAAAGGTTTAGTGCTAAATTTTCAAGCATGCTACATTCAACCTCCAAGATGTCTAGCCTATGTATTTGATGTACTTGTAAGTTCATAATAGTTGTGTGTTGAGAAACACAATGGTGCTCATTCTCATGCACCTTGGTGGTTTTAGAAAATAGAGAAGTCTTGTTGGATTGAATGTACTCCTCATGTCTTCTCAAAACTTGCCTAAATTTCAATACGTCTCCATTGTCCATGTCTACATAATGGGCCTTGAAACCTACAATCCAAACCAATCACAAAAAAGTGAGATCTGCACAAATATTTCGACTCCCAAAAATAGAGAAGATGGTCACAAACACCGCACATCATGAACCAATAGAACTGATCTTTTTAAACAATTTATAGGCTATCATGTGAGAAGCGGTCCAAAGAGAAATGCCACCAAAGAAACCAACCAGGTTTGGATCCTTGTGTCTAGCAAACCAAACCAAGTAGTGAACAGAGTCAATACACAAACCTCGACCCAAATGAACAGAAACCACGCCCTTAACTAGAGTTTCCTTTCTCTTAATTTTGTGAATGGATGTCCAAAATGAAATTACACAAAGGAAACCAACCATGAGAGACAGGGATGGAGAAATACCTAAGAATTCAATTCCCATTTTCTATATCCAACATTTATGTTCTAAGACTTTTGCGACCATTGTTATGATGAGGTAGTTCTTTCGGATTCATCGCATTGGATTTTTTTTATTTTTTTTCAACGTTTCGGACCAAACCAATGTGATCCATCATCAGAAAAAGTTTTTGAGATATGAAGGGAAAATGATAAAACAAGTGTATATAAATACATGAATTTTTTTTCCTGATGATGGACCACACTGGTTTGGTCTGAAACATCGAATAAAAAAAAAAACCAATGCGATGAATACGAAAGAACTACCTCATTATATCAAACATACTAGAGAACCAGAGAGATAAAATGCCAAACCAAAGAATCAAGGCCTAAAATTCCTCTCAAGTGGCATGATATGGCCTAGATCCCATACAATTTGCTCTAATTTTATTTCCTGGAGGCTTGACACCAGATAATCTCAACCACGGGTACACTAAAATCACTTGTGCCCATATTCCATATCCCACAATATTGACACAACTTCAAGATGTATCATTCAATACACATAGCTGAGGATAGTTCTTTTATGTGAGAGGGGATGGGTTCTATCCTTGGTGATGTTCTTTTGATACCATTGAATTGATTTGAATGTCGATGATCCATGTTGAAATTAAATGATGATTGATGTCTTAATAAATCCAACCTTAGAGGATATTTCGATGCAAGCACACCCCATTTTGGATGTATGGGCCTATAGTTAAATCAATGGCATTTTTGGCCCATTGGTATGCTTTGAAATTAATCTCTCACTTCACATGATAGAAGGAGATATTGTCCAACGTATTTTCCTTCTTTATATCTCTGGAGATAACCATTGCTAACTTAGATTTCACTGGAATATATCTCCCGAGCATGGCTTTGATAATCACCATGGAGTCTCCCAAAACAATCAGTGATCTAGTCCTTAATTCCTTTGCAAGTTGGATTCCTTTCGAAAGATGATAGGCTTATGTTAGATTATTAGATGTTGTGCCAAGACCCCATCCATATGTTGCTACTATTGTTCCTCTAGGATCATACTAGGATTGTCTGCTCCCGCCCCCCTAAAATGATTTAATCATATTATGCTCACTTTAAACAAAAAAATGTTTTTGGTGTCCCAAACTAAGCATTTTAAACTCTCTTCCTGTTAACAAAAGTGCATTAATAAGGCTTGTTTGTCATAAAGAAATGATGATTTGAACACATGCTTTTACAACCCAAATAACTTCCCTTGTGGGCATGTTGTTCAATAAAACTCAAAGGAAATAATGATTAGCATACATATGCATGAGATGTAGAAGAGGTCATTGGAGGAAACAACATTCCAAAGATTATCACCCATTAAGCAAGAGAGTTGGTGCATGCCCTAGCGATACATGAAACATATCAAAATACTACATTATGTAGTCAATGCATGTCCTTCCAATACTAAATGTTACAAAATATTGAATGATGATTTTTCACCCCTTCCTTTCCAACTTTGCCAGTCTTTTGGTATCTTTGTACTTGTTAGTAATCATTAGCATAGCTATGTTCTCCCCAATATATAACTTACCAAGTCTATGAGAATACTCATGAATTATGTAAGCATTGAATTTTGGATGGAGAGTTGAATCACAAATGTATACTTTGAGATTGAGGTCATTTTCTTTGATGTCGAAAAGTATAGCATGCCTGCTACATGGTGCTTGTTATAGAGGCCTTTGCATAGGTTTACATTGTGATATTCCAATTATTGGCTAGTGGATGGTTATTTGAAGAAGGATACATATATTATTGATCTATGGTTGGGTTATTTACAACCTTCGAATGTTGGTGCACAAAGGAAATGATGCTAGAGGATCATTATTTTTAGGCAAAGAATAAGATGCCTAAATATTCAGATCAAAGATTACTTCCACTTTCAAGGAGCCCGTTTTTGAAGAAAAAGAGTGGTACTAACTCTTTGGGGTCGATAGTAAAATGAATCATGAAGGAGAGTTGTTATGGATATAATGACCAGTGGAAAAATTTATGTTTTGGATAATTATCCTTTTATTATCACTCTTGTTTCGGTACTTGTATCTAAAATCATTGATAAACATGCAACTGAAATCACAATAAGATGTATGGGAAATAAGATACCACTACAAATGCATAGTTTACTACCATTATTGTAGTGATTATTGGGATTTGGTAGTGTGCTAAACAATTGTTGTGACATGTGGAGAGGAATAATGATTGCCTCTATGTCATGAGCATATCTACATTGCAAGGTACCAAATATCTTGTAAACATGAAAATTCTCTATGAGGGAAAGCTAGTACTTGCTCACATGATTCAACAAAATTCAAGCCAAAACTATTCCTAGAAACTAAGCTTGTAGTTTTGTATGCCAAGCATTGAGTTCTGGCCAATGCACGTCTAGTTTTGGATGGATTGTCTCAACACAATTTGGTGGCCTTAATAACCATGATTTCATGTTATTCTAGCCATTAGTTTTATGAATATACAATGGGATTGTTTAATCAAATGTAAATAGTAGGTGTGCATCAAAACAATTTTTTTTTTTGCTAGCATCCTTCTATAATTTCCCATCTAGTTACTTCTTGCAACTAGAATGGGTGATGCTCATGCAAGATTATAGAATCCATTATTTTGCATGTTTGAAAGCATGTAGCCATAGGTTTGTTTTCTATGGTTCCCTGTTCTGTGTAAGAATATGCCATTATTTCCATATTAGTGGCGTATATTCATCAATTATATCTCTTTCATGGACCATCATAACCAATACCTGACACTCCAAAGAAAAAATAACTAAATGATATCTCATCATGAGATCCATATTTTTGTTAAAGAGATGATATAAATCCTTCAAGTCAAAAGATATGAAGGAGCCAATAACTATATAACCAAACATCGGGGCTTTGTGCAGTTGGAATTTATTGAACAATGAAGGCCAAAGAAGCAGTTTTTTTCACAACAATGGTTATTTGTATTAAGGAGTTTTTATTCAACTTAACCAAGACAAATTTTAAAAAAAAATTACAACAATGGATAGATTTTCCTTAGTAGAGGGTTGTCTCCTCTCCGTGAGGAGTTTTAACAAAAATATAATTGTTTTGTTTCCCCAAAAATGACAACTCTATAGTCTAATAAACTAGCCTACTAAAAATGAAAAGTGACAATATATGCAAACAATTTAACTAGATTATTAGAGTTGCACTAGCCACAAATTCCACATAAATGGATTTGAGTCACATAAATGGATATTCTATGAATATGGGTCCCAATGGAACAATTCCCATCACTAGGTATCCAATGTAGTCAACTACCTCTATTACCATCTCCAATAGTTCAACTGCTCCAATTCCATATTCTTTGGAGTGAGACATACATGGGTGACTTCAAATTCCTTCTTCCCTTTCTCAAATTCAAGTAGCATGCCTTCTATCTCCAGCTTGTAAGAACATTTCTTGTCTTCCATATTTCCCAATGTATTCTCCAGATATGTTTTCCATATTGGAGATTGGAGGGTTGAGTATTAGACATCACATTGAAGGTTCCAGACACCTCTATTGAATTCATGTAGTGCCCTCTTAAGGGAACACACCTGTTTGTTGAGGACACAACAAAAACAAGGGAATCAACCTCATTTCATGGAAACATAGAGAAGGAAATTGAAGAGGAGGAGAGAATATAAAGTAGTTTGAGGGTTGTTGGAGGAGGAGAGGTGGAAGTGGGCATCAAGGTGATGAGAGGGAAAACTAAGGGTGTAAGTAAGGAGGCTAGGGAGGAGATGAGTTGCATGAGGGAGACAAATGTGTTGTCCTTCAATGACAAGAGGGAGGATGCATAATCAAGCGTTCAGGGTTGTGGGGTGGAGGTGCAACCATATCAATCTTAAACTATAGTGCCTTTCCTTGATCATAATGGCTTATTGCTTGATGGAATCAGAATGAGAGAGGAGTTCATGGAATTAAGATTGTATGGGCATGTGACATCACCTAAATATTTATCTGAGAAGTAGTAAGATTACATGGTTTACCAAAGGTTATTGTGTGAGACCGAGATTCAAAGTTCACTACAAAATTTTGGTACAATTTGTTTTGTGAGTTGCACACAAATTTAGGTTTTAATACAACTTACCATATGAATTCGACGACTAGATGAAAAGGGTTAACTGAAGCTTGGAAGATACATTTTGGATGTATATAATGAATCAACTTGGATGTTGAGAATATTATCTTCCATTGGTGGGATTTTCTTTGATCTGTAAACTATTTTGGATATTCCACTGGACAATTTGTCACAACAGATCTAATCAAATAATGAAATCTTTATTATGAAGGTTAATTTCCTTTAGATCTCAGATTCTTTAATCACTATTTTTTTTCTTAAAATGTATGAAATAGCTAAAATGCGAAAAATAGAGAGAAAAATACTCACACGCTATCCACAAATAAACACAAGATATAACCTAGGAAACCCAATACGAGAGAAAACCCAATTAGAAGGTGAGGCTGCTCCACTCTCTTTCTTCAAATATAAGTATAAAGAAAGTGGCACTCTTTATGGAGTTGCCTTTGACATTATGGCTTGCATGGTTGATACAAAATCTCTCCTCCTCTGCTATGCTCACAAAACTACCTTTCTCAGCTATTATGCTTAGTTATGGATCAAGATACAATGCAAAAGAATGGAATCCCTCCTCCTCCTAGTAGCCTAGTATTTAACATCGCCCGATAGCCATATAGGGGTAGGGTTTTGACTTCCTCAACCCTCAATTGTGATAAGGCTTTGGTCCTTCTAGAATATTCTTGAAAGTTCATATGTGGCTAGCCCCATATGCATGAGTAATGGGGGCTAACATGGCATCCTCTTGTACAATGGTGGTCAACATGGTAGTTCAACTTGATGGAGGCATAATTTTTTCATATGAGCTTTGATTGATGTGATTTTTGTACCGTTGGAAAGGTCTCAATGTGTAGAATAGTGTCACAAGGACCTAACAATTGCTAGGAAATTTTTGTTCCCCAAAAGTTCCATTTGATTCCTCAAAATGGATTTGGAAGGTTTCAAAGCACCGTTTTCCAAATTGAGACTTGCCGTTAAAATGACCCTGGAAGATTATTCCTCCAATTTTTCCACTATGAAAACATCAAGATAGATGAAAAATAATATAATAATCCAATCTGGACCATACCTCCCCATTTAGGGAGGCTTTTGTTCCCCAAAATATTTACTAAATGAGGTGAGAAAAATTTTCCTCTACCCTATTCTTGGAGTACCACTCTACTTTGCTTGGAAGTTATCCTTTAAACCCAATCTACCAAAGGTCATGCTACCCCCGTCTTGTAGTTTTGTACCTCTTCTTCAAAACTGTGTCCTATGCCAACTCTACCTGAGCATCTAGTGTTAAGTCCTTCATGGAAGGTAGGACCTTCTCCTTGTGATCCAACATGGAAGGCTCATAGAGTTTGCGATTATCCACATTCACTATTGAGCAAATGCACATGTAAGGGGGTAGACCAAGTCTGTAGGTGTTATCTCCCACCTTATCCAATATATTGAAAGGTCCATACTATAGAGCCTTGATCTTCTTACGGCTAGGACCATGTAGTGTTTCCCTGTTCGGTTGTAGCCAAACTCTATCTCCCACTTTGAATGACTTCTTGGTTCTATGTTGATCATGCATAGCCTTGTATTTTTCATGTGATTTCCTCATGAGTGTCTCCTGTACTTGCAAATGGATTTTCCTAATCTTCTTAACAACTTTTTCTTCTCTCAATGCATCTCATGTGAGGTGAAGGTGGAAAATACCCACATACAACATATACAACAACATCCAAGAGTGAAGGTGGCAAATACCCAAAGAAATTTTCAAAAGGTGACTTACCTGTAGAAGTGTGGATTTATCTATTATAAGAGTCTTGTATGTAGATCATGTTTCCATCCCAAGTCTTCGAATGCTTCTGATTATAACCCCTTAAAAGATAAACAAAATTCCTATTGATGATCCGGATTATATTGAGAACGACATGAAGGAAGCTATATAACAAGGAAACACACATAGATATTCCAAGAAACACAATGATACAGTTAAACTTAGACTCTAATAATGACTATCTAGAGTACAAATTAATATTGTAAAATGCAAAGAATACAAGATAGCTAGAACAGTGGTAGCTTATCTCTGAAGAGAGATATGTATCGACTACGCTCATTCATAAGACGTTGAATACAAAGAGGCTAGAAAGACCATTTAACATAAAGCATCAATGAGAAAACTGTTGGATTACTGAGAGGGGGGGGGTGAATCAGTAATAGAGATTTTTAATCCATTTAACCATAGTATATAAGTGTTGTTTATCTTTATGATCAATACACCATTATCATTTAACAAGAGCAGAGTAAATAAACCATGAAATATGAACAATCATACACATACACAGTACACCAATATTTTTACATGGAAACCCAATGTGGGAGAAAACCACATAATGCTTTTTCTTATATGTATTTAAGAATTACATTCATTGGAAGCACCAACTTCCTTTGTTCTCTAATTGCAACTAGAAGGAGGTTCCGACCCCTTATATTTTTATGCTATAACCTGAGGGAAGCTCCAAATCCCCAATTCTTTGGCTACAACCATAAGGAGGATACAACCTCCTATGTTCTCCGACTACAACCGGAAGGTGGCTACAACCACCTATCCTTGCCCTATTCAACCGCCCTGAAATATAAGTGTCAAATGATGAAACCACTACCACATTGTCCCTGTGAGATATACCACTGTAAATCTGTACCAATCTATGCCAACACCCTATAACTAACTTGTGCCAACGACATGTAATCAATCATGTACCGGAATTTAGCCTGTACCAACAAATACCAACTGGTACGTGTCCTGTATATACTGCAACTCACATATGTGCATTCCCTATCTATATTGTAGCCTATGTATGTACGCAACCTGTCTATACTGCAACCTGCATACACCTTCAGAAAGCTAATGTTTTCACCTTTTTTGAAACTTCAACCACTTTGTTGCCTCTGTCAAATCAACCTGTAACTTGTCATTGTGTCCAATCTGTAGTTGTGCCCTATGTATACATCATCATACATATCCCTTAACCAAGCGCATATATATTTCTCTAGTCATGTGCCATGCATGTGTATGTAATCATGATAAAGTGTAATAACCCTCACATGAACTAGACATCAAACCCTCACTGATATGCAACTTCAAACTTCACAAACAAATTTAAAACCACTTCACAACCAAAATTCCTCAGCCATGTACTGGAAATCCCTCAACCATGTGCCAAGAAATACAAAATATGCCTCAACACTAACAAGATGTATCAATGATAAATATCAGATATACTAGCACTGTATTTATGTAGATCCGACTTATACAGTAAGTTCCATACAACTCATAACCTCCCTAGGGAAAATCCTCAAACCCCCATAATCATATCTCATGTAGACAACAATATCCAACTACTCATAAAAATAGAACATAACTTTTGAACCTGTAATAGATCTGTTGTACCTTATTAGTGTAGACCTTCTTGGGAGCTTGATTTTAGACTCTAAGAAGCTAGCACCCTCAACAACTCAAGATTTCATAGATTTTCAACTGTACGCACCCTTTTATACTGCCAGCCCACGTATATATGCAACTTCTTCCACTGTAGCCCACGTACACCTAAAAAACTAGGGTTTTTTTTAGTATTTCTACAAATCTGAAACTTTCACCGTTAACCCTTCTTGCTACATTAGACTTGCGTAACTTTAGATGTATCAATGAGTACCTACAATAAACCTTACAAAATAATAAATATTCAGTATGCTCAATAGATGCTAATAGGATACCCTTGCTCTCTTTTTTCTACTCTCCAAGTAGCTTCCTCTAGGGGTTACCTTCTAACCAATTGAACCCAACTTCCTTCTTTTAGGGACAACCCACTTTTAACCACTTTTCCACTTATAACCACTTTATCCACAAATAGTAAACTCTCCACTTCTAGTTGCAACTAATTTATTTTTATTTATTTTCTTATTGCAACAAGTTAACCCATGATTAACTCCTAGTTTCACCCACTTTGACTAGTCAAATTATTCTAGGGGTTTCTAGAATAATTTGATTTCTTTGACCTTCTAGGGGCTTCTAGATAACTCAAGAGGGTTCTCCATCTTCACAAAGCCATAAATCTCTAACCCTGATGAGTTATGTGATGTTCCAAATATCACCGGAAATGACATGACATGTGTTATCCATCTAGAATAGTCTTACCTACAAATACACTGATATCCATGCCATTATAAATTAAAAAATATTGATTCCCTTATCCATATTGTTGGGGCTACCGAAATTTTATGCCGTATTTTCTTCAAGGTTTGACATCAATGAAAACCAATCCAATTAATCATCAATATCCCACTTTGGCATTGATGTAAACACTTTGATGCAATTCTGAATTCATAACACTCATGCTCCCTTTGTGACCATCGCTTCCCCTAGAAACATGCCTTTGTGCTCTCTCTCCAAGAAACTGACTCTTTATCCATGCATATGATGAATCTCTACCCCTTTGACATCAATGGCAAAGGTAACTTCTTGTCGAGGCTGCTCCCCCTAAGAGAACTATCCTTGGGGCTTCTCTCCCTGAATGAACTCTTCCTAAACCTTCTCCCCCAAACCGAACTATTCTATTTATGGTGATTTCTCATGTAAATCTAAGACATATAAGAATAACATTCAAAAGCTTCCCTTGGAAGCGGTTTTTAAATATGTCTGCAATCTGTTCTTTGTTGCCAACATACTCAACTCAAATGTTCTTCTCTGCAACCTGTTCCCGTAGAAAATGATACTTTGTTGGAATGTGCTTCATCTTGGAGTGCATCACTGGATTCTTTGAGATACTGATGGCACTTGCATTATCACAATATATCAGAATGGGTTCATCATACTCAACCTATATATTTGTCAAAAAAAAAATTGTCCATAGAACCTGTTGGTCCTAAAGTCTACACCTGACTGCTAAAGAGCAGAGCTAAGCCACCTCAAGTTTAAAATGGTTGGTTTTTTGAGTTTTGTTGGCCAGTTATAGGGTTGGTTTTACCAAGACAAGAGCATTGTTAGGTTGGAAAAATGATATGGATGAGGGTCCTCCTTGGCTGGTGGAACACTAATGATAGACAAGTGAAATAATAGAAGTAAAAAACAAAGGGAAACAACAAACCACTTAATGAATAATCTGCTACAAGAAGTTTAATAATTAAAATATCATTTCAAGGCATTAAACATGTATCAAAAACACAATTACTCCCACAAGTTGCAATAAAAGAAAATATTCATCAAAGCATAACTGTTATCACATGTTTCATATTAATAAAGACAAGTTACACAACAGCTGAAGGAAAAGAAATGTACTTCGCACACATAAGAATTTGGACACAAACAAACTATCATCAATAGTATCTTTGCCAGGTAGAGAGCTTTAGTCCATGCAAAAAATGGGTCCAACCAGTTGTTGTATTGATTTTTTCCCCTAAAATCCTGAACCCTCAAAACATATAGAAACTGCATATTTATTAGAAACGTAGAGGCCCTCGACTAGTGTGGAATTGAGGCCTAGCTCTACACCTTGGCTATAAAACAACTTATTAACTTAACTAAAACACACTGCTGGAGTATGTTAATGAATACTTCGAACTTGACTTAACAAAAAGGATTGGTTCTTATCACACATAGAAGACCACTTATTATTCCTTAAACTAAAAGAGTCTTGAACTAAACAAGTGAAAACCGCTACTAGCAATGAAACTGGACTGATGCATGCGTTGGAGCGAACTGAGATCTGACAGAAATGACCAAGAGTGATGGAACTAAGTTCTGTATCGATCATGGTGTGTACGCACGCTGTTGGAGGCCACTGGAGGTGTGGCCGTGTCTTTCCCCCACTTATCCTTTTCAGGACATAAGCAAGTCATGTTGAACTTTTATGGAGTTTGTATGTGTAGTTCCCCTGTTCCTGGTTTGGTGCCCCTTTTTAAACGTTTAACCTTAATTATTTCGGGACTTCAAAGGTTCGACACTTTGGGCTTAGGGAGTTTTGGATTGTGAAGCATGAAAATCGCTCGTAATAGTATGGGCCCGAAGTGACGTGTCAATAAAGAAGAGTGACCTATGTCAGCTGGAAATGCATGGATGGCACAATCAAAGGGTCGGAGATGAGCACCACGTGTCATGATTGATGAGTGCCACATGTCTTTGACAC
>CBVK0100728006.1:0-15743 GCA_900067695.1 Picea abies
CCCTAGTTGGTTCAGGATGTAAATATCACCAGAAAGAGAACTAGATGATAGAGTATGTTATATGGATATGTATGACAGCCTTACAAATATCATATATTGCTTCACTTCCAGCGAGCTTGTTCAATAACCCAGAGAAGTTATCTACTTCTCCCATTGAATTTCCTTTCACCACTTCAATTAACAATTTTGTATTTTGCCGAGATGAGGGCAATCAATATATGAATTTCCTTTCATCATCTCTTTTGGACGGGATGGGGGAAATAAAATTATAAATTTCCTTTCACCATTTTTCTTGTATTTTAACATTTTGAAGTGGGGGCAATCAATTTGTATGTCACATACAAGGGATGATATATGTTTAAATTTTTTTAAAAGAAGGTGTGTCAATGATTTTAGGGATACTCTGAAACTAACTTTCTTCCAATTTTCAATACACCTTCTCCTATAGGAAAATATTTTATGGAAATCTTAATTTTTCAGGGATCAACCTTGAGTGAATTAGTTAGTTTAAAGTCTGATAGAAGAGCTAAAATTATTAGGATTAGCCTATACATACTTTTTCAATTAAAATCAAAGGAACAAAAAGATTTTCGCCTAATCTTGCTTTGAAAATATGTTTTTAAGTTCTCAGAGTCAACGTAAGTTTATTTCTTTCCATGAAGAATAAGAAAGGATAAATAAAATATGAAGTGGATAAGAACTTGGGGATAGGAAAAAATAACCAAATCAAGGATTCAGAGGACCTGACACAAAATATACTAATCCTACACAAGCTTGTGTATTTAGTTCAGACTTCCTTCGAGCTTATTTATTATTATTTTATTTTTATTTCAGAGATGGATTTAGAATTTATCAGTATGAAACTTTAAGTTGTAATTTTATACCTCTCTGACTTTTGGGTTGGGTGATAGTATTATCATGAGGAAAACTTCCTTCACATTCATTTCAGAAAGAATTTTCTTTAAAATTTTGTTTGAACCATAAGAAGAGTAGGAGCTTGTACCTTATTTCCCTTTGGAACTTTCATCAAGGAAGATTATTATTTTATCACATGTTTTTATAGAAATCAAATGTTTGGAAAACGAGTGTCAAATTTTTATTCAACCACATCTCTTGTTCAATAAGATATATTTTGCAAAAGGAATAAAATGCAAAATGTTAGAAAATCCTGTAGAATAGAGATGATATGTGATACAGATGTTTTTATTTTTCATTTCAATGATGTCAAGCAATCATAGATTTATTGAAAATATTTACAACAAATGATCAAATGACTCAGATAATTTACAAAAAGAAAAGAAAAATTGAAAATTAAAATAGCTAATGTCAATCCAATGTGATATATGCAATGGAAATCTAAAATTTGACTACTGCATGAAATGTTTTAAGTAACGCCCATTGATAGGAGCGTCAAGAATTTCTTCATCAAGATTTTCCAATGAGAATGATTTTTTCCCCTCAACAACTGCAATTTTGAATGGTCTGAACTAAAGATGATCGAATTTTCCATGTTTCCCTTCATCTTCCTTTCTAGCCTCCCATTTTAAAAATAAATTACCAGGCATAAACTCCACGTCTTTCGATTTTTTTTTATCGAAAAGGGCTTTCATATTATCTTGGTTCTTTTGAATCTTATCATCCAATTCCACTATGTTCTGTTGAACTTCGATGATTTGATTCATTCTTCTCATAACGTCTTTTGGATCTTCATTTGCATCCTACCATAGTTTCATCACAAGAAGAGAAAGATTGATAGGAAGGGTAACGTCAGTACCATAAACCAATTGGAAAGGAGACAATACCTATATATTTCTTGGTGCCAATTCGGTTTTCCCATAAGTCATACTTTAAGTGAATATGCCAAGCTTTTTTATTTTCAGTCAAAACTTTCCTGATTATAGTCATCAAGCTCTTGTTAGATGATTCGGCCAACCCATTTCCCCGAGGATAATAAGTTGTAGAATGACCTAAAATAATATTGTATTTCTGGCAGAAATTGATCATTGCCATAGATTTAAAATCCTGAGCATTATCAGTAACTATCTTTCTAGGACAACCAAATCTTGCTAGGCTTTTTTCTTCCAAAACGTTTATAACTACCGAATCTATAGCATTCTGAGTTGGAATGGCTTCAACCCATTTCGTAAATTAATTGGTAGGGGTTAGAATCCATCTATGTTGAGCACTTTATTGTAGATGGATTTCTCCAATGAAGTATATGCCCCATTTTTGGAAAGGAGCTTCATATTTTACTAGAATTAAAGGTAAGACAGGGAGATTTTTCTTACAAGTGAATAGTTGGCATGAATTGCAAGCTCTGACCCTTGCATTCACATTAGTAAATAACTTTGGCCAATAATATCCTTCCCTTAAAATCTTGTAAGTTGTTTCTCTCCAGGCATGATTTCCTCTGCATACTCCTTCATGAAATTCATCAATGACACCTTTTGTTTCAGATTCTGTCAGGAAACATAACAAGAAACCCAGAGGGTCTTTCTAGCACGACTTACTATCAATAATGCAATACTTAATTGCATGTAGTTTTAAAGTTCTTTGTTTAGAAGTTCATGTCATTTGGGAATTGAAGAGTAAGGAGGTATGTAACAATATCACGGTACTAGGCAGAGGAAGAAAACTTATCTTCAATATGAATTCTAGGTGCTTGATCGTCAATTTCTTCTATATCTGGAAGAAAATCATGTGATTCGAAGTTCTTTATTCCAAGTGCTCTAAAATTTGATTCGACCAACAGCCTTTCCATACCTTGACCTTTCACCAGCATTTCACTTCTAGATCAAACTCTCGAATTTTATCCAACCATCTACCTCTTCTTCCATCACTATCTAGATGAACCAAGATATCTTTAATTTCATTTGTTGGTACATAAGAAAATATTTTGGAGTGCAAGACATATGTTCTGAAATCCTTGAGAGCCTTCACCATTTCATAAGCTTGTTTTTCAAGAATATCATATCTCAACTCTGCATCTCTGAGGCTTTTGCTGAAAAAGGATATTGGTTGTTTGAATCCTTCTTCGTTCTTTTGAAGGAGCATTGTTGCAATAGTATGTTCAGGAGTGAAAGAGAAGATTAAGAATTCTTTTATATAGTCTGGACTTGTTAGTATTGGTGCTTCTCCTATAGCTTTCTTAACACGCTCAAAAGATTCTTTGGCTTCTGCATTCCACTTTACTTCGTTGTCCCTTTTTAGCATATCTGTAATCAATTTGATTATTTCAACAAAGTTAGGAATAAATCCTCTCAAAAAATTCATCTTACCTAAAAAAGATTGAATATCTTTTCTATTTCTAGGAATATTAATCAAGTCAATAGACTCAACTCGCTTAGGATCAACCTTGATTCCATCTTTTGAAACTATATGACCTAAAAGTTTACCTTCTTGCATAATGAAGTGTTATTTTTTAGAGTTAAGAGACAAACCAATTTTTCTGCATTTTTCAAAGGTCTGTCTAAGGTGCATTGAATGTTCGGCATCGGAATTGGAAAAAACTGCCAGATCATCTAGATAAATAACAACAAATTTGTCTCTCTCACCGACAAACACAATATCCATTTCTCTCTGGAAAGTTTCTCTTGCATTCATCGAACCAAAAGGAATTTTATCACAGATAAATGTTACCCATTGAGTGGTAAACACGGTCTTTTCTCTATCATCTTCATGGACAACGATATGATTATATTCTAAGAAACAATAAATCATAGAAATTATGTTATCCCATACTACCTTCTCTAAAACATGGTCCATCTTTGGGATCGGGTAGTTATCTTTAAGGGAAGACTGCTTTAGGTTCCTAAAATCAACGCGGATTCTTATTTCGCCGCTCTTTTTTCTAACAGGGACCAAATTGACCACCCATTCAGAGTATCTGGTGGGAACGATGATTTTTTCATCAAGGACTTTTGTAACCTCCTTTTCTATTACCGGTAGAAGAATTGGGTTTATTTGTCTAAGATTTTTCCTGAAAGGTTTAATACCATGTTTTAAGGGAATCTTGTGTTCAATAACAGAAGTATAATAAGTTTTTAAATCATAATAAGACCATGCAAAAACATCTTTATATTGTTTAAGTAACTTAGTGTATTTACTCTTTACTTGTGCAGGAAGATATTTTGATATTTTGACCATTTTGGGATGTTCATTAGTCCCTACATTACAATCTTCAACTTCTTCGGGTTGAGGTTGCAAAGTAGACTTTAAAGGTATATCATCCTCGTCAAACAACCTTTCTAAGGGGATCAGGACTCTAGTAATTTGATTGTTCTTAAGTAAGAGCATGCGGTGATTTGCAATTTTATATTGGAACTTTTCTGGGTTCTCTCCTTCCTACATAATCCAAGTATGATCATTTTGATTGTCTTGATCTATGTGGGTCTCAGAAAACTCATCAACCATTTCCAGGAACTATTTGATTTATTCGTCATCTTCAAACACTTGTCAGTGCTGAACATTGTTTGGAATCGAAGGTCTATGTCTCATCTCGATGTGATATTTCAATTTCAAAACAGTAGGTGGTATGAAAGTCGCAACAACTTTGGCCAAAGAATCATCTTGTTGATTTTTCATTATGGGAATAGAGTGAATATTAAAGGACAAGAAGAAATTATCTATAAGATCCCAGGAACAATTTCTATACGATCTCAATCTTGGATGCTTCGCTTGATATTGTTGCTTTATTTTTTTTACAATGAGCTCAACATCAACATAAACTATCAAATGTTCTATTTTTAATTTTCTTCCAGCTTCTAATCCTAAGACTAAAGCTTCATATTCACATACATTATTTGTATAATCAACATCCCATTGTAATATGTAAGAAAAGGAATAACATACTCATCCCCTGGTGCCACAAATAGCACTCCATCTCCTGCTCCTTTGCAGGATGAAGCACCATCGAAGAACATTTTCCACATCCCTTCTCTACCATTTATATTTTTCTTTGAAATTTCTATTTTTTTATTTTCTTCTTCTATACATTCTTCAAAATTGTCATCTATGGATAATATACAATTGCCTAAGTCTTGATCAACAACATAGAATGGGTAGTTTTTGGGGTTTTGAGGGTCACTTATAGTATACACTGATCTAGTTTCTCTATAGAGTCGAGTGAATTGTCCAACAAAAATTGGAATTGTAGCATAGGTCATGTCTAGCTGAATCGATCCTCCTAACTTGGCGCCACAAAATATGGATAGAATCATTTCATTCTTGGTAGGAACGTCAGCAACAACCACATCCATAAGGATAATTTTCACAGGAATCTGAGCAAGGTTTACAACTAGATCTTTAATCATACCCAGATACTTAACCTTTCTAGAATCAAACAACTACAAATCTTGATAAGGTCTAGTGATTTCAAGGCCTAATTTTTCCATGATAATATTAGGCATTAAATTATGTGAGGATCCTAAGTCTAACATGCAATTGTGAAGTAAATGATCGTGCACAATCAATGTAATATAGAACAGAGCAACATAATCTTTATTGCTTTCAATGTGTGGTCCAAACATGATTGTATGTTTTTCGTCCTGCAAATTGATAACATCATCTTGACATTCCACATCAACAAATTTTATCACTTTAGCGATTTGTTTTTTATAGATCGGGCTCCTAGCAAGTTCAACCGAAGGCATTATCATTTTAATTTTAATAAGTTCATTCTCTAAATTGAAAGTCCCAATTGGTTTTTCAATTTCCCTAGTCTAAAATTCAACTTCTATATTTTCTATCTTCTTAGCTTGTGTTGCTTTCATTTCAACTTGCTTTGTTTAGGAAGCTTGCATCTCAGTTAATGGTCTTGTAATTGTTGTCTCATTTGCTTTGTTTCATGATAAAATATTTTTCGGTGGAATATTTGTAGAACTTTTTTCTCTTGGCCTTAAATCATATTTATGTTGAAGCTTAGCCATTATAGAGTAAATGAGACCTTTGTATGTAGAGTCCTCCAAATTGTTGATGTTTTCATCATTATTAAACAAAGATCCTAGATATAAGGATTTCTCATAATCATGTTTGGTTAGGTGAGGCTCAAGATCATAATTGTTGAGGTTGTTTAGATCTTCCTCTAATTCCTCATAATCTTGCACCTCATCTCTCTGTATGAAATTCTCAGTTTTAAACAGAACTTGAATCTTTTGATCCTCATTTTTTATTTGCCTTTGTTGTGTCTGAGGATAAGGGTTTCTTCTGAATTGATTCCTAACATATGGATCAGGTTTGTCTTGCTCTATTTCCATCCTGGAATTTTTTTTCAATAAATCAATAATAATTTTGGCCATCTCATCCATTTTTTCCTCTGCAGACTTTCCAAATCTAGAGGGCCATGTATGTTCTTTAAAACACCTAGGTTCTCTTGTTCCCATCTCGACTTTGGTTTTCAACTTCCCGGATGCCATCATATTGGATTCAATTTCTATAGCATCATCTTGCATCCCCGCTAAAGTAGTGAATCTTCTTTCCCTCAACAGTAGAGTGAAATCAAAATCAAAAGCCGCTGCAAAATTGACTTTTGTAGTTGGTTGAGAAGGTTTAACTTCAGCTGGAATTTTGTTATATATCTTATTAAATATTTGGATAAATTCTAGGATTGATTCGGAATTTTTCTTTCTCAAGGCTCTGAATTTGGTTAGGTAATATAGATGATCTTTTTTCTCGCCCCATTTCCTTAGGAAGGAAGTTTCTAGATCATCATATGATAGTATAGAACCTACTAGAAGTCCTCTGAATCAAGTTCTTACCTTTCCTTCAAAAGTCTGTACTAACATTCTTTTGTAAACGTCCTCATGCTCAATGCCAAGAATATCAACAAATTGATAAAAAAAAGGATATATGTTATGTTGTTGTTAGATCCCCTTCTCCCATGAATTTGGGTAGGTTCTTCATGTAATTTTTGGGTAAAACATACAGGACAACAAGAAGGACTAAGGGAGAATATCTAGCAGTGACCTTGGAAAATACACTAGGAGGTTTAGCTTGTCTACCATCCCCTGCACCTTCGGCACTTCCATCACTAGTGCCTCCAACATCGGCATTGAAATTCTAGGAGACAAAATTTGAGGACTAAATATGAGATTTTCAAAAACTTCAAAAGACTAATCTACTGATCTTTCGACTACTTTGAGATGTTGTGAATGAAGTTTGGAGAAAATATCGTGAGAAGACAAAATATCTAGATGAGGGGGGAAAGGAAAACTTGAGCTCGGATCCTTAGGTTTACCTGATGTATAGATAAGAGAAGTAATAGGGGATGAATCTAATTATAGAAAATAATCTTCAAGATTTTGGGAAACAAAAACTTTTACTTCAGGAAGGGAAAGAATCGGTTGAGTATTAATGATAGTGGGGATTGAAATGGATCATTTGTTTTCACTCATAAAATTATTTATCAAAGAAATGAGTATGGTTTGGTCAATCTCAAATTTTATTTCGGGAATAATTATCTTTAGAGTTTCAAGCTTAATTTCAGGTTTACTTGTTGATGCTTCTACAAAATGAACTTGCTTAAGATTTTCTTTAAGAGTTAGTTCTTCAGTGTGAATCTTAACATTAACTTGCGTAATTCTAGTTTGATGGACCTTACCTGCCAATGTAGAAGTTTGTCTGAGATATCCCTTTGGTTTCAACAAATTTTTGGGATCTGAAACTGGTGTAGTTTGTTTTTCGTCTATGTTTTTCCTGGTATTATTTCGACCGAATGCTAGTTTTTTCTATGGTGGAGTCGTCGGGTGAAATATAAAGTAAGCCTTACTCACATATTCAATATTTGTTCACCATCAAAGACCAAAACTTACCTTGTCATTCTCCCATGGAAAAATGATTTCATTTCTCTGTCCCCGACAATAGTGCCAAAAATATGTTGGTCGTGAGATTGATTCTAAGGCTCAAAGAATAATGTTAGGCATCAAGGTTTTAAATGAAATATTTTTATGATTTATTTTTTCTACCATCAATTTTATGAGAAATGATCTTTAAAAGAAATTAATGATAAGACAGTACAGAGGTTGTATCTCATTATTTGAGTCGCAATTATAATGTCAAATGATGTAGAAAGATTTACAAAACTGTTAAAACAAATTCATGTATCAATTATAGATAAGTCTCACCTTGTTTGCAGTAGAAGAAAAGTAGAAGATGCACCCTTGAACAGGATATAAAAATGTGGTAATTCACAGAGATCATGGGTCTTGTTTTACTCACAGTAATAACAGAGGAAAACTTGTTTACTGATTAAACTCCTAGTATAATATGATCACAGTAGATGTAGTACTAAATTGCAATCAATCGCTCTTCAAGAATTACAGAAATAAATTTAGGGAAATGGAAACACAGAGGGAACACATAATTCAAATTGAACGAAACTTAGAATCTTTGTTTTCACTTGTATTAATACTCAAAAAGAGTTTCTCTTTTACATTCGGCCAAAAGAAGCTTGGAATAGATCTTAAATCTATCTATTTATACAAAATTTGTCACAACTGAAAACCATTGCACTTCTCACAATATATGACTAAAAATAGAATACATCTGAATAAAATAACAGCATGCAAATATTGTTGAGTTTTGTTGGCGCTCCCTCTGTCTCTTCATATGCTTGTAGATGCACTCATTTTCCTTTGATCTTTGAGTTGGCTACACATGTCCATTAACGCCACCACAATCATTTGGCTTACTATCTTCACCATTTGATTGTGTTTCCATATGTACCTTTGAATGCCTTCACTAGGATGAGGAATCGCAATTGAAGACCTGGGGGGATAATTTGATGAATAGCTCAGTGTTGTCTCATTATGGGATGGTTAACAGTTATAGGGAAGAGTAATTGTTCACAAAAATAATAATGGAGGATTAAGTGTCCAATGGGATGCAAGGATGCGGGTGGTAGGGATAGGCGAGGTAAGTGACGGTTGGAGGGTGAAAGGTGGAGTGGCTGGAGAAAGTGGACATTGTGCATGCTTTCTCATTTTCTCCCAACAACACTTTTTTTTCCCTATTCAATGCATTGGGTGTACCTTTCCATCAATGCTACCATGAATCTTGAAGGCTCAATCCTTTCATTCAATTCGAAGGAAAACATTTTCTTTTGTATTTGGGGCAACTTCTCGTCGATATTTTTCACTTCTTTGACTATGACTTGATATAGTGAACTTGGATTAACCAAACCTTCATTGATTTTAAGTAAATCAATGTGGATCATCTCTTGGATGTCCACCTGAGTATTTTCCTTGCTCTTTCTGGAGCTTTGTTGGTTCATTTCTATCTCAATCTTCCCCAATGCTTCTGAGATATTACTCCCTTCGAATTCAATCATCTTTTTATTTAATGAAGAAAATGCCTCTAGAAAATCCTCTTTTACATATCTGAAAAGTTTCTTGCCTTCTTTCAGATTTGTTTCCCAGTCTCTTAAGGCCATTTCGCCTCTTACTTGTTCAGGATGAGAGAGAAGGGTAAGACCAGGGGCATTATCTTTGTGTGTCCATATGAGGAACTCTTGAAAATTAGACTGGGTTGCGCATATGTCTACTACCTGGTAGAATTTATGGATGGAATCTACTTTTAGATAGAGTTCTTGTTGGGAAAATTCTAGCCTCTCATTGACTTATGTGCTTGTTTTTTGAAGGCCAAAATGTCTATCATTGTGTTCTATGTTAGGGTCAATCTAGCCTGCATCTGCTCAATCAAGTTGTCACGCTAAGTGATAAATCCTTTTCTTGTTTATGAACTCTAGTAGAGAAACTCAAGGTTATCCTATAACTACTTAATTTGATGTTGATGACTAGCCCTAATTTGCTCAAAGTCCTAGTTCATCCTGCTTCTGACATTCTGCTCTGTACTATATATCTCATTTTTCAATTGTTCTACCAAGAGGCATTTATGTCACAGTTGTTCAGTTAAATTGTCTACTAACCATTGATTAGTAGTGGCAAACACCCCTAATGAACCGGCAACTTCTTTTGAAAACTATGGACCATCGTGGTCTTTCCCGTCATACACCAATATTTTCCTTTTAGTGATAACTCCATCCTTTTGGTGAGATTCTCTCTTCACGATAGCCTTTCGTTTCTTGCTAAAAATGAAATCCAAGGGAGGCATCTCTTCGAGAAATATAGGAGTATGATCACCTACGAAAGTGAGTTCAGAGCTAGGATTTCCGAAGTTGGTCTGTAGAGGGGTTAATAATGTGATAGGAGAACTAATTTCAGTGGAAGATTCTTGTCCTATTGTATTCAAGGTGCCAGCCAAAGTAGCTAGTGTTGAATGAGGGACAACTTGTCCCAGATTCATGAAGGCTTTGAACCAAGATAACATTTGTCGATCATTCAGTCCTGATAGTGATGCTCTTATTTCATGAAATAACACTTCTAGGCCTTTTGGGACTTCCTCAGCTTTGTTCTTAGTCAAGCAACTTGGCTTAGATCCTGTAGACCTAGCTTCCTATGAAGGAGGCATGAGATTTGACTCTCCTTGAAATATCTTTGGTAAACTACTACGTCTTTGTTTTTGAAAGTTGAGGAAACTAGCTTGTTGGTGAGGAAGTAGAGCCTAGAATATGCTTCAGACTTCCTCATAAGATCTAAATCCCCTGAACATTTCTTCATAAGTAGAATTCTCATGGATTATCGCTTAATGTTAAACTAAGCCAGATGATTTTCCACTATCTTATGTGGATCATGTTTCTTGAACTCAATGTCAACTAATTTGACATATTCCAAGGCTATGGCCTCGACTTTAGAATGACCAAAATCCAATAGTGTGAACATGCCAACTTGAATGGGGAAAGTTGGCCAAACATTTTTCTGAGCTGCTTTCAACTCCTTGTTGATACCTCCTGCTACCGTCTGGTATGCCACTTCTCTGCACACCAGCCTGTTGGGTAAAAAATGTGGAAGGGAATGAGGAGGAACAAAAAAACCAAATACTGTGATATAGGATAAATTCTCCTCGATGAACCAGTCTGCAAGTTTTCCTAAGTTCCCCATAATCCTTTCCGAAATCCGGGGTGGCGGGTGACCATAAATAGTTATGTTAACTGGTACCACCACGTTGTGACAGATTTCGTAAAACAAATCTTTGTCATTCTCTTCCCATAATTTGGAGTGGTAGAAATGAATTGGCTTAGAACTGGTTGGGTTCCAACTCTAGTTTGTCAGGGGAAAAGGGGTCATGAAACAAATGGCATCCATAACATATGCCGACATGTAAAAAGGGGCATGATACCCTTTGGATTTTGCATATTTATACTCATTGATTTCCTTGTCCAAATTATCATATAGCATTTTGGCTCAATTGAAGGTATAACCCTCAGTTACCTCATTCATGATGGCTACCCACTCAACTGAGAAATGTGTAGGGTTATTCTTCTCGAACAGGAAACAAAGCATCATGGCTTCATACATCATATGAGCATCTAAATATGTTGTGGCATATATACCATGAATGTCAACTATGAATTTTTTCGGATGTCCCCACCAGGTCTTGACTATATCATGGCCATTTCTAGCATATTGGGTGCATTCCTTTTTCTCAAACTCTAGAAGAAATTCTGCATTGTAAGTGTATTTAGGGTTAGGAGAAAGATTGTATATTACTTATAGGTACTATGGTCGAAAAGAGTCGACGAAGACCTGTTGGTGGTTGATGATGCTCCTGGTTTGGATGTTGACATGTTCCAAAGCACAATTTATCATATCTTTGTAGGGTATGATTCTTGGTCATGCAGAGATCTTATGCAGTTCCGACTATGTTATATGTCTAAGCTTAGTTTTAAATGAATCATTGTCTTCTTCGGTAGAGTCGTTTGGGCAATTAATGATTTCATGCTCTAAGACATCAAAAACCTGCTTCCAAGTTTTAATGGCATCCACAATTCGCGAAGTTGTATCTGATAGAACATTTTTATTTGGATTTGAATCGTCACCCGACGCATCAAGCTTCTTTGCAGCTTTTCGTGGCACCATAATCTTCACGGAAACAAAATTATCCTACTTGTGACAAGAGAAGTCTGTAATCTCTACACTGGATAAAAAAAGCTAATTTCAAATGGTAAAAAATGACTTTGAACTTCGAAGTGATTTATTGAAAAGGTCTATTGATCTTCGTATAGATTTACTGACGAAGGATTTATTAAACTTAATGGAATTCATTACCTAGTGATTCACAATCCTTATTTGAAATCATTAACCTTAATCAATCATAAATGTCATTAATACTTTGATTGTTCGTGTTCGAGATTTTTGGATGTGACAGGGTGGAAATCTCTCAAAGTCCAATTTCACAGAGGATTTAATCTCTGAGTAATCACTTTTAAATCTTAATTAATCATGTTTAAAACATTGTATTAACTTTAAGTATTTTGTAAGTTCCGACTTCAAAAGTTTTGAAAATAGCACAAGAGAAATTTCTCGAAATCCGAAACTGCGAAGTGATTAATTAACTCTTAATCATGACTAATTAAAGTCATTAACCATTTTATTAATTCCTTGAAAACCCTTTTTACTTTTTGTAATCACTTTACTTCGACGCTTAGATAATTCGGGGATTCTGAAATCAAAAACTCCTGAAGAGTAATCTCTCAGAGTGACATGGCAGGGATGATGTCATTCTGATGATGTGTCAAGAAAATAAAGGTGCCACGTGTCACTTTAAAACGTGTGAATCATCCGACGTAAATGTAAAAAATAAGTGCCACATGTCACTTGAAGGAAATATTTTTAAAAGGACATGTGTCCTATGACTCATGTTTCTGAGTTCTTTAGGAAAAGTCATGAGTGGTTATCTTTGGGTTTCAGAGTTTCGGGGTTTTCGTTGTTTGGGGTTTGCTGAAATACCCTAAGCGCGGAGCTGCGAAGGGACCATTGAAGGATTTATTTTAAAACTCAGGCAGCTTCAAAACTTCGGAGATCATTAGGATCGTTAGATCAAATTAAAGAAACTCATTGACGATAGATATAGTAACTGACTTATTGCTAAATAACAACCAATGGATTTGATTTAAAATTAAAAGGCAACTCTCTAAGTTTTTTTCTTTTTGGGTAAAAACTTTTATTTCTAAGAGGTAAAATATAAAGTTCAAAAGCTCCAAATTAGGCATGTTCCGACAGAATGAATGCAGCACCAACCATATTTGTTTGACCAAAAAATTAACACTTGTCATTGAAGACATTTATCTTTTTGAGGTCCGTTGCATTATCTATAGTAAGAGAGATTCAAAAACAAATCTAATCACCTTATGGACACCTCCACTGGATTGGAAAAGGACTAATTCTAGAGAGAAAACTTGATGGTGACATGATCACTACTTCTAATATTTACTTTCAAGGACTCATGCCAATACCCCAAGGGGAGGATTTGGGAGTTAAAAATGTTGCATAGGTCAATCTATACAAGCTCTATTAATGCCTTTGTGTGTCATACCTTTCCAATAGGAAAAATCTTTCACATATTTTTCCAATGATACAAGATTTGTTAATATCTATAGGTTTTATGTTTGTGGTAACACATTCAATATCATATTCAACTTATGTAATAACATTAAAATAGATAAATTCAAATTACCATACCTAAAATTCAAAACATTATTAGAATCAATTGTTTGTCAATTCATACTCTAAACCAATCTTGGCATCCAATGGAGAAATACCATCCTCCTCACAACCTCATGCTATGATGGAATAATTTTCCAAAGTATTTATGATTATATGCATGCCTCCTTCAAATTCAACTTGTTTATATAATTCACTTACAAAAAAAATTTCTTCAAACTAAGTATGTATAAAACTTCAACGAAATTGTGGTCCTCCATGTGTGTAGCAATACAATATTTAGAGATTAGTTCAATCAATTGAATCATCAGCCCAAGGTATGTTGTGAACGAGGAGGCCAGAAGTCATAGTTTCAAATCTAGATCAGTCCCTTGGGGTTACTAGTCATTGTTGCAGCTAGTAGTTGAGCCTTAGTTCATCTAGATATCCCAAGAACAAGGCAAAATCTTGTGAGGTTTTCCTTGGAAAAAAAAAAGTTTATCAATACAAGTATATCAACAACACCAATAATCTCAAGGGTTCAATCATATCCAAACTTTATATATCCCTTATTGTAAGTTTCAAGTTTCCTGAACCATTCACACATACCAATGGTGTATATAGCCACAACTGAGTCAATATACCAAGAATCTATGGTAATATTTTTCACAACAAGTGAAGTGATTAATGTGATTCTCTCTAAATTCTTATCAAGTTTCTTCTTCTCTATAACATTGAACTTGTTCTTCCACTCACCCTTGAAACAATCACATGTATAATGTCCTCCTTGATTACATATTAATTTATGGTATTCCTCCTTTGAGGTATTTATGCACCCTGTGAATTATCTTCATTAGAATTGATATGGCCATGTTTCCTTCCTTGACATTTATTCTTGGATTCCTTCACAATAAGTGTTTGACCAAAAGTGTTGTTTCTAAACTTATTCAAGGCATGATCTTCTTGAAAGACACTTCCAAGTTTGTCAATTATATTAGTTCTAGTCCTCCTTAAAGCATTCAAATGGACCACAAAAGTTTGAAACAACTCAATCAACCCATTCATAGAAAAAACTACCAAGTTGTTAAGATCTATAATATCACTAACATTAACTAGTTGGTTATACACATATTGTATGAGATTCACATAGCTAACAACAATGTTTATGTCACCAAGATGCAATGGATACAAGTGGTCATTTGGATACAAGTTGTCATTGCACAAGAAAAATACTCTCATTATATTTGAGGTATCATACATATTCTACGATGTGATGCAAATCTAATTTGAATTCTTTAAATTTCTGATTTTAAGGAATGATACAATCATCCACAATAGATTAATAATGTATTGTATATCTTCATCACAACCCTCAAATTTTCCTAATTTAGTAGCATCAGTGGGGGGAACTTTCTTTATTTTCACAATCTTAAAAAAAAATCGACTTCACAAGAACATTTTAGATGCAATAAATTTCCAAAATAGAGTAATTCTTACCATACAAATTCACATTGAGTAAATGAATTTCTTGAAAAAGTCATAATCCTTATCCCCTTCACTAGAATAATTCCCACAAAACAACGAGGACTTCAAAAACTTTAGAATATAACTACTACTATCACAATCAAACATGTCTCTAACACATAGATGTCATCAAATATCCAAGATCGAAATAACCACTCTGATACCAAGTTTGAAAAGGGTAGGAAAAAAATTGGGTTGTTCAAAATACTTCTACTAATACTACGAAATATTATCTTGAACATAACTCCTCTCCTTTCAGGAAAACATGTTATAATGTGTTGCATATTTTGGTAAACACCATTGGCCTTAATATATGTTATCAGCTCTTGTACTAGTTTATTTTAAATTTATAAAATATATTCAATAGATTGCACACCACCATAGTAGTATCTATGAATTTTCTAAATACAACATAGTAATATTCCTCTTATAGAGGATACAAATTACACGTGTGCACACCAAACTATTATAGACAATGCCATGGGATGTTAACAAGTGTTTTGTAACCTATATGTTATCAGCTTTTTTTTTTAAGAACTTATATGTTATCAACTTTTTTTAAGTCAACACAATCAGTTATATAATTTCAAATGAATTTAACATGTACAAATAGACAACTATATCCAACCATAAAAATTAAATCATTCACAAATATACATAAAATATTAACTCTTTCTATGTATA
>CBVK0100728007.1:0-15743 GCA_900067695.1 Picea abies
AATTAATTAATTAATTAAGTAATTTAATCAAGGAATAATAAAATAAAGTAAAATTCACTTGGAGGGAAGAAGTCAACAGTGAATTATGGTTTCAACAGTGATTTAGGGTTTTGGAAGTCAACAATGAATTAGGGTTTCAGCAGGGATTTAGGGTTTTGGAAAGCTATAAAGGAAGGGTCAGCGACCTAATTCATCATTATGCAGATAATGAATTGTCATTGAGGAGAGAGGCGCATCTCAAGAGAGATATTTCAGTGGATTCTAGGAGGAAGACACTAGTTGGCTGATTTCGGTGTTGAGAGACACACCCTAGTCACCGAGAAGATCATTCAGGTCTTCCATCATTCTTCAGCAGCAGTTACACAATATTCAATAGTAAGGGCACATTCATCCAGAGTGAGGGCGCATCTTCTGTGAGGGATTTTAGTCGACTTACCCCATATAGGGGGAAGTTCAAGATTTCCCTCCGACCCATTTGAGAGGAGGGAAAGACACATCTTTTTCGTAGTTCCTCATCAAATTTTGACAGAGGAATCAACTGGGATGCATTTTCCAGACTTGGACATGCGCACTTTTTGCGGGCACATTTGGGGTTCTAGAGTGAGCATCAGACCAGATTCATGGAAACCCTTCTGACCCATTTCCTAGTAGACCAAGTTGGTCATTTTGAGACATATCTCATCTGATTCCAATGTTGGAATCACTAGGATGCATTTCGCCAGAAGAAGAGGGGCGCATTCCCCCAAGGGTATCCATCCGGGGTCTAGACTCATTAGCAGAGGGGTCCGACAGATGCTAGTACTAAGGAATAAAGTAGGGCGCATCATTTGCGGCAGTTTCCATGCCATTCCAAAAAATACAGTTCCCAGGGGAACTGTCCAGACTTCTAGTAGTCACCTTCAGAGCTGCCATAGTCCCGACGCATCCATTGATTCTGCAGAGCTCCCATATTCCGAGTATTATATTTAGTTACTTATTTGTATTCCGCTTAATATCCTTTGTCTATTGATCTAGTCAAGTATTGTCAATTTATTCAGTCAGATTCGACCATTTTTGTAATCCACAGAGATATCATAATACAAACTTTGCATTCATTTGTCACGTTTATTATTTATATGATCATTTATATGTTGTAAACCATTGATCCTACACACATTAGCAAAATTTCCTAGATTATCCAAGTCAAGAACATTACAATGGTGGTATAACACTTTATACCATACAACTACATGCTTGACTCCTTTTGAAGCGGTATATGGATAGAATCCACCTTCAGTTCTCTCATACTTACCTGGTGTCAAGAAGGTCAAGGCGGTTGACCAAACACTTATATTTCAAGAGGCTATTCTCCGTACCCTCAAAGAGAATTAGGTCATGGCAAAAAATTGCATGAAGCAACAAGGAGATCAAGGTCGCTCTGAATGTCAATTTGAAGAAGGGGATCAAGTGTTTCTTCACTTGCAACCTTACAAGAAGAATTCCCTCAAGGCAGAGCATTATCAGAAGCTAACACCCAAATTTTATGGTCCTTATACAATTCTCAAGTGTGTGGGATAGGTGGTCTATCAGTTAGCTTTTCCTAGTCATTCGAAGCTACATCATGTTTTTCATGTTTCCTGCTTAAATAAGGTGATTAGAACTAAGTGCCAAATTCAAACCAACCTTCCCAAGTTAGCAGAAGAAGGATCCATTTGGATACATCCACAAGTATTTTTGGACTAGCACGAGCATCGCCTCTGTAAAAGAACCATCAAGGAAGTGTTAATCCAGTGGAAAGATACAACTCCAGCAGATGTCACTTGGGAACCAACTACCATTCTGCAACAATTTCCACATCTCAAGCCTTGAGGACAAGGCTGGTTTTAAGGGGGAGGACATGTTAGGGTCCTAACCCGCACATAGGTAGAACAATATATTCAAATGTAATAATGGTCAATATTAATAAGGCCTTGCAATAAAATAGAATAAGTCAAATGTAAGAATACCTAATAGAAGCTTCCACTTCTAGAAGGATCTTCCTCTAGATGCTTATTTTGATATACATATTTAGTATAAATAGGAGTCAATGGTATGAGAACCCTATCTTGGAGATTATTGTAATAGAGATTTTATTGACTGGATCTTTCCCCCTCAAAGAGGCCCATGAAAATTTCTCTCAGAATCAAAGTGTTATTTATGTTGTTATTATTATATCATTTCAGTGTTATTATGGTGATTATTCTGGTTATATTGTTGTTATTCTGCCATTTCTAGCATTTTATTTCTGTTCTGCATACTTTTTATATCTGGTATATTACATTATTTCAATAATTTGATTTTGAGGTGATATTCAGACCAAAGAAGTTGAATGCAAGACCAGATAACTTGTCAAGGGTCACTAATGGAGATGAACCTACCAACTTGGAAGACAACTTCCCTCATGCACAGTTGTTTTCAATACAAATAACTAATGAATATTTTTTTGTATTCATTCAATATTTGAGCACAAGGATTGTCCAAAAGAATTTAGAACTATGTAGAAGAAGAATCTGGTAGTGAGAGTTGCATACTATCAATTAATTGCACGACACTTATACAAAATGGGCACATACAAGATTTTGAGAATGTGTGTACTAGAACATGAAAGGCCTAGGATTTTGGTAGAATATCATGAGGGAATAGTTGGAAGACATTATGCAGGAAACAAAATCATGAAAAAGGAATTGCGCACAGGACTATGTTGGCCAAAAATTCACAGAGATGATAAGGAATATTTCCATATATGTGATGTCTTTCATAGGATTGGTAGACCTAATAGAAGGGATGGGACACCCATAAGACCACAAGTAACTTTGTAGGTATTTGAAAAATGGGAAATATACTTTTTGGGACCAATTAATCCGCCAGCAAAAAGGTCAGGAGAAATATGTATCATTATTTCAATAAAATAATTAACAATATGGGAAGAATCAACACAAGAAAACGACTGTAGCACAAATACAACAACAAACTTCTTGTTTGAGAAAGTGATCAATAGATTTGGTTGTCTAAGGATTTTGATGAGTGACCAAGGTACTCACTTTATTAATAGTACTATCAAGGATATGACTGAGTATTTTGAAGTCTATCATCAGAAGAGTACACCATACCATCCTCAAGCAAATGGAACAGTAGAAACCTTCAATAAGATATTGGAGAATTCTCTTTCAAAGATATACAATGCCAACAGGGATAATTGGGACTTGAAAATACCAAAATTACTATGGGCCTATAGATAATAGGACTACATGTAAGAATCTGATAGTACAGACACCATTCAAGTTGGTGTATGGGAAAAAAGCAGTGGTTCCACTAGAATTCCCGGTACCTAGTTTGTGTGTAGAAACAATCACCAACATGACAAAAAGAGGCACAATAAAGGAAAGATTAAATCAACTAATGGATATGGAAGAGGATATTATTCTAGAAGGATTTCATCAAGAAGTACATAAATCAAGATACAAATCTTGGCATGACATACATATCAAGAGGAATATTTTCAAGGAGGGAGACCTAGTCCTGCTTTATGACAGTAAATGTTTTCAGCATATGGGTAAATTCAAAATGCATTGGCTAGGGAAATATGAAGTGAATATTGTCACATATGGGGGATTTGTATAGTTAAAAGACTTGGGAGGCACATAAATGAAAGGAATGATCAATGGGACTCGACTGAAACTATACAAGGAGAGTTGACCTCCTAGCACTTAAAAGTTACAATGCAGTAATAAATCATGTAAATAATGTACTATAGTGGAAGTTAAGATAGAAAAATGAGAAAAAGAAATAAAAAGGATAAAAAGAAGGAAAAAAAATAGAAAAATACAAAAGATAGAAAATACAAAAATACTAGGAAATACAGTGCATAGAGGAAGTGGACTCAGCGCGACGAAAATAAAAAATTCCGTGTGAATCATATGGGAGACACAATGTGCACTAAGGAAACGTTACAGGAAAAATACGTGACACACTCAAAAAATTCAGTACCACAAAAAAGGTACCAACGGTTTGAAAAAGAAAAAAACGACCAGGGAAAAAAGGCGCCAGCTAGGGGAATTTATAAAATTAAATGAAATGTGCTCATTTCATTAATCACAGCCAGGAAAGCTTCTTTGAGAATCTTCACAACATTTATGTCATGCACTATATAAAGGAGAAATGCAGAAAAGTTACAACTTATTGTGAATTTGCAAATTGCAGTGTTAGAAGAGAAGACAGAGCAGAGCTGACTTGACGAGTGCACAGTGAAAACCAATCGATAACCATCTAGTAAAATAATACAGTGCCCAAAATGGAACCACCAAATACTGGCATAGTGAGCCAAACAACGAGAAAAACCCGAAGCAATGTTAGGTAAACTCACAAAACCGGTGAGGCCGAGCCAGAAACTACATAAAGGGGAGAATTCCTTAATGTTGATGCAATTCCCTCACCACATGTAGAAACAACAAGCCCCACACTAGTGATGGAATAATCCCATGAACCAACCATGGAAGACATGGACACTTACTCACACAACAGTGCACAAGGCCGAAAGGCCGAAGATGTAGGAAACCCACAGAGACCTGCGAGTGCTAAAGCAGACCACATAGAAAATGGGGCCACCATGGTGCAAACAGAGGTTATCGTGCTGATTCCACCACTTGGAGTAGGGTTCGTGCATCAGTAGGAGGGTTTGGTTGAAGACATTACTAGCCCACCAAAATCTGACGTTGAAGAGAGAAATATGGAGGATGGGACCTCAAGTGAGCTTCCAAGAAGAAAGGGGGAAAAACCTATAGATCGATCATCGTGAAGATAACCTGACACATCAATAGTCCTATCGCTCATTATTGAGGGGGTGTAGGCCATGCCTACCCTTCTAGGATGTGTTTAAATACTATGGTATTCAGACCAAGACATGGTCGATGCTAGAAAATTCCTAGAGTTTGTGCAATAGGTATACCTTGACAGTATAAGCATAGGCCCTTTTGGTGACCCAATTCTACAACCAAAACCATAGGCAGTCGACCTGGCCAACATAGGAATTCTGAACTTGCTATAAATTCCCCATTTTGGTAGGGGGAAAGAGGTTAAAACCTGTGTCAATAAGTTTATGGAGGTCCTCCATGGAGGATTCTTATGATTAGAGAAGCTTATCCCATTAGACGTGGAACTAATTGCAATCATCACAAGTCTTCCATCTATGGGATAAAATCTCATGCAATACCTTGATGATAAAACAAAGGAGACATCCTTGGGAAACAAGATGAATTAAAATTATGACACAAAGAGGGGATCCTACAAGATCATAATCAAGAGGATCAGTGATGCAACAATGAGAATGGCCACCGAAATCATGGCCTTTAAGATGCTTAGAAAATGTCACAATGTGGATGTCCCTGTCGGGGTTGTCATAACTACAACATAGTGCGCCAATGGAACTACACTCAGATGGGCTCGATATTTATTGAACTTGTTCCTCAATAACTGCAAAGATGCACAGGACTTGGGAAAAGAGTTCCATTATTCATGGTTACTCATTTTGATCGCATTGATCATGTCGAGGGATCCCCCGTACTCTCATTTTTATGACTGAATAGGTTATTCCCATGCAACGCAGTACACATCATTGGGGAGCACTTTGGAACTTATTGACGGGAAATATTGACCACTCATCAAATAGAAGGGAAATCTCCGTCCATGGTTTTCTAACTAACCTAAGATGTTTAAAATAGCTTACCCTGACAGGTTTTATGGCTCCATTAGCCGGTGAAAACACTAAGATAAACTAAGAAAGAAAAATGACTATCTATATATACAAAACTGCTATGTACATTTTCTACTATATCTATCTTTAATATATAAATACCACACAGTCTTATTTATACACAATATTTATGTACATGTACAAGGGTTGGGTAAGCGTTGTGAAACTAAGAATTGTATTACTGAAATAGAGTTTAATTAACATATGAAAGATAAGGGAAAATATTATGTAACTAATTAATAACTTGATAAAAAAATAATACTAATAATAAAAGGAATGAATGTGATTTAAAATGATATAACTAAAAATATCAAAACGTTTTGGTTTGAGTTGTAATCATTATCCATTCAATAAAATAAATAAACTGACCTGTTACCAATCAACAACCAAAAAGAATTGTGACTTTGTCTTCCTGTGTAGGATGTACTCCAGTAACCTGTTTTCCAAGTATAAATCTATGGCAAGCACTTTACCAGAATAATAAAATAGAAATTATGATATTACCTGAATAAATTCAAGCAATTTCAATAATTCAAAAGTGAATTTTAAGAAACAGAAAGACAAATATGATCCATTATGTTGGTATGTAATTCAATACATAGAGAATTAAAGCAACTCCAATCATATGCAATTGATATAACAAATTCAAATGTTCAAGACAACTCAGAACACATAGATATATGTCTTATGTTTAATGTATCATATAGACCATAATAACGAGAAGTAATGAACTATATCATGAAAATAAAGAAGAAAGACATCAAAACACATATATAGATGAACATACGAAAGATAATTCAATCAATAGATGTTGTAAGCTTCAAAAAATATGAAAGATAACATGACTAATAAATAACCACATTAAAAATTTACTATCCAGACGAAAGCCATCCAACAAACTTCCTTTTCATATCTTTCATTGAAAAAGAATCTTAGTCCATTCTCCCAAGTTCCAAATTATTATTGTTTCCCAATAAAAAATGAATATTTAAAGGGACTCTTGGTTGTTTCTCCTATCCATAGGATAGAGGTCTATCTATTACAAATTCTGGAGCTTCTAACCTCCAATCTAAACTAAGAAAAATAACAAAATTATAACAACTTTAACAAGTTTGTTAGAAATCATCATTCATGATCAACAATTGCTTGAGAAAGAACCTAACACTTTTTTCAAAAAAAGAAATATCATCCCATATTTCTTATACCATAATCATCGCATATGTTATCCATCTGAGTATGGTAAATACCTAGAAAAAGACAAAATAAAAATAATATTAAAATTTAATTAACTAATTTAAGACGAACTACAGGATCTATGATTCTTTAGCATGTATACAAAAAATGACAAAATCAAACAGAATCAAAAAAAGAAAATTACTAATCAGAAAATTGACTTTGAATTACTGAAAATCAAGCATTTTAAACCAAAACTTCTTGCAAATAAGAATCGATGATAATATTAACCTTGGTATATTTTTTAAACAATGGTATTCTGAGAAATTTTTATCTTTTATTTTCATGAGAAGAATTTAATTCTTTTTACTCATCATTTTTTTATTATCCCTCTTCGGATCACTATTATGTCTCTGTACTTGGTTCAAGAACATTTGGAGACATAGAAAAACTGAATTATATCTCTCATCCCATAACTAGGAGGCACTATAACTTCCAAGATCTAAATTTCTCTTACAATCTTGGTGATTATTTTCAGGGGATTTTACACAAAAATGTACCAAACCTTTACCTCAACCACCACATAATTTCTGAGAAATTTATCTTTATAAATTGGGGCATATCTATGAAATAGATTTATTTCTAAAGAAACGACATGAGTGAACAGTAAATGACCCCATTTTGGAGATGGGTTTGTAACAGTTTTGTCAAATTCATAATTGTTTGCTCAGAATTCATGTCGTAAAATCATGCCTTTGTTATACAATTATGGGTTTGTAAAACCTCAGGGCCATTTGGTTATGATCTTACTAAAGGGGCCATGAGATTTTTAAATAGGTTAACAATTAGGGAAAAACAAACAAGGACAAGAGTAACTTGACCTCCGAGAACATGCATGACTCATGACACAACAAAGTCGTTATAATCAAATGAGGGTAGATAATAATACCTCATTTCAGCAACCAACAATTAGAAGTTTGAGGAATAGAGTATGATGTGAACCATACTTCCACTTAAATCGTTGAATAACTTCAAGGTTTCTTACATCTTGAAGGAAATAGGAGTGATAAAACAAATTACCCATGTTTTCTTCAAGTATTGACACGACCCACATAATTATGGTTGTGGGCAAAGACATGATTAGGGTAATCATATCTCAGTTCATGGGAAAGGATAAAAAATGGTGAAATTATTTTTTAGAAAAAATTATCCTCCTTTCGTTATGTTTGAGAAAGGCTTCTACAAATTTCTCATTGTGATTTGACAATGGTTGTACTGATATAGAATTTTCATGTAATATAAACATAACATTCATATAGTTTAAAAGTTCCATTCGAATGAAGATTGAGTTTATAAAAAAATAATAGAATTTAGTTTGCAGGGGATTATAACCCGAAATAATGTATTAATCAAAAAGTGACGATGTTTATGAAAAGGAATTCAATACTGTTTACAGAGCCACTGTTTCCAGCAGGCGTATATAGCCTCGAAATGGATGTCATTTAACCCACTGAAATGCTTTCATCACATCCAATTGTTTTATCCACATGATGTATACTTCCATAAAAGTTAATTGAAAATAATATACCTACTAACTCTTGAATTGGCATTTCTTCACTTCCATCATGCCTGATTAGTACCCTGATGAAGTTGTCTTGGTATCATGTGTGCATTTTCCCACTGCCAGCAGACCTATTTAGTACCTCGACGGGTTTACACACAATTCCCACAGCTAAGTGCTTCCAACCCTCTTATGTCACCTTTAAATAATAATACAATTAAATATTTTCTAATGAAAAAGAGAGTAGGGTGATAATGAAGGGTAATTGAAAGACAAGTGTAATGTTGATCATGTTATTTATTTTCTTTCGAAATCAAAAGTTTTATCATGGTTTTAGAGATCTATATTTCAATTAAGACATCACATAGAGGATGGGAAACCACTTAAGAATGACTCCTTAAGAATATGTATGGTGTAAAAAGTCCAAAGATTATCGTAATCCTCAAATATTTAAACATGTCTCTGGTGAAATGCTCCAAAAAAATGATTTGAGGACAAAAATAAAGTGAAAAGTGAATTAAAAATCAATTGTTTGAGCATTATCTTAATATCAGGACTTGTTTGAACTATTTCAGATTTCTTGAAAAACATAATTCTTGAAATGAATTCTTCCTTCATACAATTGATTCTTGAATGAACAATATAATGATCCATAGTGATAGGTAGAAATAGAAAATTAAACTAGAGAAATCAAAGAAAATAAAAACACACAACAAACCAAATCATATTTTATTAATGGAATTCAAAATCAGAAGTACATGAAAACAATCAAAATCGAAACAACAAAAACACACTTTCATAAAACAATTTTGGCCAAAGATAAACTCGATATTTTGGATCTACTAGCATCCCATTGTAAAAAAAGGGAATAAATAAATCATATAAAGTCTCATGTGCAGGAAAGTTCCTTTCTTAATATAGTTATGCATGAGATGTTCCTTTGACCAAACATTATTATTAAAATTAAAAGAGACTAAAATAAAATAGAAAAATCTTTAAATCAAGATGGTTGAAGTCATGTGTAGTGGAAGACCATGTTTGTGGAGTATCATTTCAGGGTAGAATTATTATGAATTTACATTTTAGCTTCCCTTATCTCTTTACTCTCCCTTTTGAAAATATTTCATGATGATAGTACATGTTTTAGAAAAGAAATATTTAATGAAAAGAATAGAGAAAAGGATTAAACTAGATTGCCCTGATAGTATTCCGATGATGATTCTCCTAGTGCATCCACTTGTTTATATAACTGCATTATTCAAAAATAAAGTGTGAAAAAGAAAACCAAAAGGGAACCTACTCCTATCCTACTCTAGATTACTTACCAAATCAAAATACTAAGTGTAGCCATATTTCCAATGCAATCATTGGAGTAACTCCAATCTTGTAATGAAAACAAAATTGAATGGAGGTGTATCGAAATATGAAAAAAATACATCATACTTACCTTTATAATCATCATTTAGAAACAAAGAAAGCATGGCCTTACCATTCCCTTGAACATTCTTTTTGTATGAATCCTCCAACCATTTTGCAATTTTGTCATTATATGGGTCACAAAAAAATGAAAAAATGTAACTGAGATTGGGAAGCTTGTTAGAGTTATGGGGACTTAACATAACCATCGACCTAGAAAAAAGTTCCCCATACTCACAAAAATTTTCCTTTCGTTCCCTATTTTCTCCATCTGAAGGATATAAAAGGAGTGTGTCAAAGTTACCTCATTGATCTCTAAATAAGGTGAAGATAATCTTACCATTCCCTAGAAACTTTTCGAGATATGAATACTCCAACCAATCTGCAATCATATCATAATATGTTCAATTGATAACATGTGATTGTTCGAAATAATTCACAGATGACAAATATTCCCGATGAGAATAAAGTATTTGAGTATCATGGAAAGAATCTTGTAAAAAGGTAAGATCAAGATTGTGATAACTTATCATGATTTTTGATCAAAAAAGAAGTGTCTCATTCTCTTGAAAATTTCCATTGAGCTCCAATACTTCAATATTAACTATTTGAGGTGAATTAAATGGAACAACCAACATTTTTGAATAATCATCACTGGTAATATCATTTGGTTGATTATACTTTTCAACCTCAAATAATTGGTCATGGTAAAAATCAGATCCTCCTTTGATCACAAATTTTGATGAATCAATGGAAGACACAATTTGAGGCCCTTTTAATTCATTCCTTAATTCCCCCACAAATAAATGATTAGAATAAGCAGTAATATGATCATGAGTGGAAATGTTCTCTTCTTTATATTATGTATGGAAATCACCATTAACTTGCACCTGATTATATAATGCAGAATTCATTCCAAAGTGATCTAGAACACATGATTGCATAGCATGATGATAAAAAATATCAAGGTACAAGGAATAATATGTATAATAATTAAGGATACATAATGCATCTCTTGAAATGATAGGAACATGTGTTTCTAATTATGGTTTTATTCCCTCTCCTTGTATAAACTGATCAACCCCCATCATATGCTCTTTTAAAGAACATGAAATGTTTTCAAAGACCAAATATTTTTTATCATAAAAGGGTGAATGTGAGATAAATTTACTAGAATTAGATGATTCAATGTTAGTTTGAATAATGATGTCATCTCCCACTAATTTATCTTGGAGTTGTTCAAATGAGTGAGGGGAAGTTTTATTGACAACAAGATCACCAACTTCACATTCCATCTCTTTTACTTCAGAAACAGTTATAATACCTTGGAAAGTTTGACCATTTTCTCCTTTTAAATTCAAGGTTCCTTTCTCAATAGAAGAAGACATTGTTGACAAATAAATATCATAAGTGGAAAGTACATCTTGTAAAATGGCATTCTGCTCATGATCTACCAAAATGAAGGAAGTTGACAAAAAATGTGGTTCTTTAATGACTTCAAGATCATCATGAAATTTTAAACCATCTTGAGATTGAGTCCTCCACCCCCTGACGGAGTTCGAAGACCAAACCGAAGAGAATTGCAAAGCTTTCTCGTAGCTGTGTGTCAAGGAAAGAGTTCGGGGACTGGTTCTCGGTGTTCTGAGGCTCGCAAGGAGGTGGCTCTCCCACAGTATTCCCAGAAGAGTTAGGAATTGATGCAAGAGGAGGCCTGACCATTGGGGGGTCGGGAAGATGGCGCAAGGAGGAAGCCAGCAGCCTGGGGACGATAGCAAGGCTATCAAACTGCGAAACGGACAGAGCAGGGGGTGGAGGAAGAATTGCCTCAGGCTGAAGGGATGGAGAGGAGCAGGAAGAAGGCGAAGGAGGGGGTGATATAGAGGGCCGACGAGGTTTCCATGGAGAGCCTCTGCACGGGCTCCCTCGAGGGCATGGCATGAGGCTCTTCTTGTAACGAATAGAGGACACCAGGTGCACTAGGTAGTGGTAGAATTCCTAGAGCCGAACTAGGGTTGTGATGAGCATGCAATTCCAGGTTAGCTCAGGTGAAGGTCACAGAGGGGGATGCCAGTTGGAGAACGCGCAGAGACAGAAGACATACATGGATAACCTGACCATGAAATGAAGCTTGAGAGGAGAGGGAAGCTGCTTAATTATCATCCGCGTCATGGTAATGGAAATTTAATGTTGGTTTAGGGTGGTGGAAAATGGAAAGAGCATGTCACATGGCTCTGTGCCTCACTGGTCGTGCCTCTCCTCCACCTCGCGCCATGTGTATCTCACTAGAACCCCATCCGGGGGATCATCATGAAATTTTAAAAAATCTTGTGATTGAGTATTAGTTCTCAATCCATATTGGTTAATCATTAATCGATCCTTCTTGTTTGAGCGAGAAATAAGATATTGAAACCATTAATCAATAAGAGGCATTTATTTTAGAGGGAATCTACTACAAACATGTCTGAACCTAATTGTAAAATACTTTAATGATTCATCATTTTCTTTCCTTAAGAAACTTGATTCTTAACCTAATTCATCATAATCATAATTGCTAAAATATGATAAAAACTCAATTACAAACTCAGACCAAGAATAGATATAAGTAGCTTGAAAGAATTCAAACCAATATTTAACATGACCTTGAAAAGTGAGGGAAAAAAACCTACATATGAGATTAAGATCAATGGTCTTATTATTTAAGCACTTAGAACAAAATTTAGAAATATGGTCTACTGAAGATGTGTTCGCTTCACCATCAAAGGTGAGTTCTGCAAAGAGATCATCTTTCTTGTTTGGAATAACTAGTAATGAGACATTCAAAGCATGTTCCAACACAGTGATTTGGGTAGGAGCCACGAAAAATTAAGAAATTGAAGAAATTGAATCCAAATAGTTATCTTGTCATCTAACCTGCCTTATAGTGCATTATAAGATGACACAAAAGAAGAATTTATAAATCTGGAATTATGATAGGATGGGGGGTGACACATTTAATCATTAAATTTACCTTGCCCTCCTTCTAGCACCATTTGTTGATGGGCGATATGGCCCACTCATCAACTGGAAGGGAAAGCTCAGTTTGGGGTTGTCTAAGTAACCCAAGCCATTTAAAATAGCTTACCTTGACAGGTTTTGTTGCTTCGTTAGACGGTGAAAACACTAATATAAACTAAGAAATAAAAAATGACTATATATATATACAAAACCACTATGTACATTTGCTACTATATTTATCTTTAATATTTAAATACTATACAGTCTTATTTATGCACAATATTTATGTACATGTAAAAGGTTTGAGTAAGCCTTGTGAAACTAAGAATTGTATTACTGAAGCAGAGTTTAAGTAACACATGAAAGATAAGGGGAAATATTATGTAACTAATTAATGACTTGATAGAAAAAATAACACTAATAATAAAAGGAATGAATATGATTTAAAATGATATAACTAAAATGATCAAATCATTTTAGTTTGAGTTGTAATCATTATCCATTCAATAAAATAAATAGAAAAAAAATAAAACTATCATGTTACCAATCGACAATCTAAAAGAATTGTGACTTTGTCTTCCATGTAGGATGTACTTGAGTAACTTGTTTTCCAAGTATAAATCTATGGCAAGTACTTTACTAGAATAGTAAAAGATAAATTATGATATTACCTGAATAAATTCAAGCAATTTCAATAGTTCAAAAGTGAATTGTAAGAAACAGAAAGACAAATATGATCCATTATGATGTTGTAATTCAATACATAGAGAATGAAAGCAACTACAATCATATGCAATTGATATAACAAATTCAGATGTTCGAGACAACTTAGAACACAAAGATATATGTTTTATTTTTAATGTATCATATAGACCATAATAACCAAAAGTAATGAACTATATTAGGAACAGAAAGAAGAAAGACATCAAAGCATATATATAGATGAACAGACGGAAGCTAATTCAATCAATATATGTTTTAATATTCAAAAAATATTAAAGGTAACACGACTAATGCATAATCGAATTAACACTTTACTGTCTAGATGAAAGCCATCGAAAAAAACCTCCTTTTCATATCTTTCATTCAAAAAAAAGCTTACTCCATTCTCCGAGGTTCCAAATTATTATCGTTTCCCAATAAAAAATGAATATTTAAAGGGACTCTTGGTTGTTTCTCCTATCCATGGGATAGATATCGATCTCTTACAAAATATGGAGCTTCTAATCTCCAATCTAAACTAGGAAAAATAGCAAAATTATAACAACTTTAACAAGTTTGTTACAAATGATCATTCATGATCAACCACTGCTTGATAAAGAACCTAAGACTTTTTTCAAAAAAAGAAATATCATCCTAGATTTATTATAGCATAATCATCACATATGTCAGCGATGCGAGTGTGGTAAAGACTTGGGAAAAGAAAAAAATAAAAAATGATATTAAAATAAAATTAAACAATTTAAGACAAACTACAGAATCTCCGATTTTGTAGCATGTATAAAAAAAATGACAAAATCAAACAAAATCAAAACACGAAAATTACTAATTAGAAAATTGAATTTGAATTACTAGAAATCAAGCATTGAAACCGAATATATTTGCAAATCAAAATCGATGATAATATTAACCTTGGTAGAGTTTTTAAAGAATGGTATTGTGAGACTTTTTTATCTTTTATTTTCATGAGAAGAATTTAATTCTTTATACTCATTAATGTTTTATTCTTCCTCTTAGGATCACTATTATGTCTATGTACTTGGTTCAAACACATCTGGATACATAGAAAAACTAAATGATATCTCTTAGCTTAGAGCCTGAAGCCACCATAACTTCCAAGATCTAAATTTGTTTGACAATCCCGGTGATCATTGTCATGGGATTTTACACAAAAATTTATTGAACCTTTACCTCAGCCACCACATAATTTATAAGAAATTTATCTTTATAAAGTGTGGCATATCTATGAAATACCTTTGTTTCTGAAGAAATGACTTACGTGGAAAGTAAATGGCCCCATTTTGGATATGATTTTTTAACGCTTTTGTCAAATTCATAACCGGTTGTTCATAATTCATCCTGCAAAATCATGTCTCTGTTATACAATTACGGGTTTGTAAAACCTCAGGGCCATTTGGTTCTGATCTTACTACAAGGGACAACAATTAGGGAAAATAAAACATAGACAAGAGTAACTTGATGTCTGAGAACATACATGACTCATGACACATCAAAGTCATTATAATCAAATGAGGGTAGATAAGAATACCTCATTTCAGCAGCCAGTCATTATAATCAAATGAGGGTAGATAAGAATACCTCATTTCAGCAGCCAAAACTTAGAAGATTGAAGAATAGAGTATGATGTGAACCATATTGCCACTTAAATCATTGATGAACTTCAAGGTTTCTTACATGTTGGAGGAAATAGGAGTGCGAAAAAAAATGATCGATGTTTGGTTCAAGGATTGACACGACCCACAAAATTCTTGTTGTGAGCAAAGACATGATTAGGGCAATCATATCTCAGTTCACGGGAAAGGATAAAAAATGGTGAAATTGTTTTTTAGAAAAGAGTATCCTCCTTTCATTATGTTTTAGAAATGATTCTATGAATTTATCATTATGATTTGACAATGGTTGTAATGATATATAGTTTTCATGTAATATAAACATAACATTCATATAGTTTAAAAGTTCCTTTCGAATGAATATCGAGTTTAGGGAGATTGTAAGTTTTACCACAAATTATGGACATTATTTAAATTCAATCATGAATAAGATGTTGGATCATGTTGTCATTGATGCTAATGGTTTGATTGATTGATTTCA
>CBVK0100728008.1:0-15742 GCA_900067695.1 Picea abies
TAATATGACATTAATGACATCATTAATCCTTTGAAATCAATGACAATAATTCCAACACGGGTTAAAAGATCTTCCTTGGTTGAACATTCTTAGGACATTGGTCATCTAATTTGCATAGAAAGCGCCAAGATCATTGCAAGGATGGACCATTGTGGTAAAACAAAGGTTCAAGATGCCATTGAAATTGAATTAAGTGATAACATCAACATAGATGAAGGTTTTAAAATTAATGAAACTTGGAGGCCTATTATTCAAAAATTAAAAAATTAAAAATGAAGACAGTAATGATTTAGAATAATTTAGTCGGATCACTTTCTAGTTATCATTATTTATTTATTTATGGATTGTGTGATCATTAAATCTTGAGCTTAACAACCTCCTGATGATGATCCCTTCCTGTGAATCAAAATGTCGAGAAATGAAAATATGAATGGAGCTCCATCTCTTTGAATCACATCAAATGTTTTATCACAATTAGAATCAAAAGAATAGAAGTTCACAATGTTATTTTCAAGGAAGGACCATACTAGAATATTTACTTTGAATACGATTGATATCCACTTCAAACAAAATGGCCCACCCTTTATCTTCCCCTTCACATATGGCATTGCCATATTTATGAGATACCCTTGTCAGTCCCCAATTGTTGTCATACTTTGTATGAGATCGATTGTCTGGTGTTTTTGCAAGTAGTGCAATGCTTTATGATCACCTCTCATAATTACATTGTAGAAAGATTTCACATTGTAAAGTATCAAAGAATGTACATCGAACTTTGTTTCTATCAAATAGAAAATTGCATTGAAGAGACTATCCCTCAATTAGATGTCCTAGTTGTTTCTCTCTTTAATCCACGAGAATGCATATCATGCATAATATATTTACAATGGTATTGAATATCTTTGCACATGAGGGACGAGTAAATATTAGATCCTCCAAAATTGCAAATGGATAATTTTTTGTAAAGTAATGGTTCGTAATGACCACTAAGAGGATTAACATCATGAAACAAGATGCATTATGGATCTCTATTTGCATTTTTGTTGAACATAAAATATATTAATTTCCTTGTTAGTGATCAATTCCAATTGATATATTAAGCTGCTTGGCTAGCCATCGTATGGAAAATGTATCTCCCCATAGTCCTCTCTTAGTTTCATTTAGGGTTGTAGATGAAAATAATTGCATCTTTGAAAGATATGTGTCAATATCATGAATTCCATGCAACTAATACTAAAAATCAGATCCCAATTCGTATTGATACGAATCTAACGCTTCTACTTTTTCATTGTGTAAACAAATTAGGAAGTGATCTATCAAGCCATTTTGAAGCCCAATTAAAGAATAAGGAAAAATGAAACAAAACTTGAAATGCATCAAATAGACTGTCTCCTGCAATGTACGAAAATGCATCTAATCTAAAAATACCATTGTTACTTTGTACTTGATCGATGTTGTTATGTACAATGAAATGATTGTTCATTTGATATATTTCAACATTTATTAATTCTATCATCTTTTGATTTGTATTTTTCAAGTTATTCCTAAGTTATGTTTATGATATTACACAATTACGGAAAAAAAGAACAATATATTTTGGAAAATGCATATGTGGTTTTTTGTCTCCTTTAACTTTGACTTTTCGTAGTCACTATAGCTTGTTCCTGAAAAGAAAAGCAGTAACTAGCCTTTAATTACATCAAATACATATTATGAATTAATCAATATTACAATCCATTATCTTGTTGTCTGGGAAGATTGGATGTTGTAGAAAAATAAAATATAAAGATGTATCCAATACCTGGTCAATGGGACTTACATATAGTTCGCTATCACCTATACAAAACTAATGTATTCACTACTAATGTCCAATGTGAGGTAACTAAGGAGGGAGTAAGAAGTACAAGTAAAGTCTCAAGAAACAACAAGATATTGAAGCCAATGTTAAGATGGGTCATTGTTAATTATAGCTCTACATTAGCAAAGATGTCTCCTTTCTTATGCATATATTGTAAGAAGTAAGAGGTATTCAAAGAAATAATAGAAATTACTTTTATGTAAAAATTGATTAAGGCTTCCTAGGAAATACCTTTTCCAATCATAGTTTACAATATCTAAAAGTAAATGACTAAGGAGTACTAGGAAGAAATGTATGAGAAAAAATTGCATTTTTAATAAAGATACCTATTCATAATTTAATTTTTATAGTCAGAATAGAATCATTAATAAATGTTATTAATAAAAATTAATACTTATAAAAATAATAAACAAGTGATATTTTAATGATGATGTCCCTATAATTGATGACAGAAAGAGAAGAATGCAAGATTACCAATACATCTTACTATTGATAGATTGGGTTGGTTGTCATTGATGTCAACCCTTGAAGCAAGTCCGATAGTGAATTTTGGTAGACCTGGAGACATGGTTAAGGGACCTGATCTTGTATGAGGAATAAATACATGAAGATAAGTAAATTTGTAGGTAATACTATCATAGATGGATAGTACGCATTGTGTCGTTTCTGGTGATATGTGGTACGTCACATGGCTCCTTATAGTTGAGGAGATATGGCTTTGTGAAGTTGGAGGACCCTCATGAATATTCTAGAAGCCCATAGAAGGTCAACAAAGAAGTCAATTATTCTAGAAGCTCCTAGAAAGTCATCAAGAAGTTTACTAGTCCAAGTGGTTGCAACTAGGATTTAATTATGGGTAAAGTTGTTGAAATAAGAAGATAATTAAAAATAAATTAGTTGCAACAAGAAGTGGTGAGTTTACTAATTATGGGTAAAGTAGTTGCAACAAGAAATCGGGTTAGCCCTAAAAGAGGGAAGTTGGGTAAAACAGTTGGAAGATGACCCCTAAAGGAAGGCACTTGGAGGCTATAAATAATAGAGAAAGAGACTCCCATTAGAACCTATTGATCACATTGAATATTTATCTTTTGAAAGGTTTATTGCAGGTACTCATTGATACATTTGAAGTTGCACAAGTATGAGGTAGGGAAGGAAGAGTGACGACAAAGTTTCACAGTTGCAGAAGACAGCGGGAAAGTCATGAAAAATCCTGATCAGTGTGATCCCCATGGGTCAAATAGTAAACATCTTGTGAGGCATCCCCACAATTTTCTTATAGCATTTCATGTGAGGCTCTATGGGACAGTTGGATTCATCACGCGAGGCACTACCAAATCTGAAGTTTGAGGAGTGAATTTGGTTGCAGAAGCTGAGGAGAGGCTACATGAAGTTTTATAGTGTTCAGGTACAAAAAATCTATCTACAGGATCAAAAAGGTATGTTATATGCTTGTTCGTAGTTGGATGTTGGTGATTGTGTGAGAGATGGTTATGGGAGATTGAGTATTTTCCCTAGAGGGACTATTGGCTATATGGTATATATTGTATGAGACAGATATATAGAGGTACAATGATGGTATATTTGTCGTTTGTAGTTGGCATACATTATTGGGCATATTGTTGAGGCATATCTTGTATTTCTTAGTACATGTTTGAGGGCTTTTGGTTGAGGTGTGATTCTGAAGTTATTGGTACAGTTTGGGGCTGCATAAAAGTGAGGGTTTGCTTCTTGGTTGATGTGAGGGTTCATTACACTCGGTTTATGATTGTTTGTATATGTATGACACATGATTAGAGATACATAGTTTTACATGGTTTGAGCTATACACTTGTGAAAATGGGTATGATATCTATGTGATCAGATCTGATTGGTTGAGAAGAGCATTGTGACAATTCGTTGTTACAGGTTATGACAGGTTGTTGTTACAGGTTATGAAAAATTATTTCTATAGGTTATGACAGGGTGTTGTTACAGGTTATGATAGGTTGTTGTTACAGATTGTGACAGGGTTGGTATAGGTTTATGTGACATGTTTTACAGTGATAGGTTTCATAGTGACAAAGTGACAATGTCAGTATAAGTTATTTGGCACTTATATTTCAGGGTGGTTGGATGGGGCAAGGATAGGTGGTTGTATCCACCTTCTGGTTGTAGCCAGAGAACATAGGGGGTTGTCGCCTCCTTTTGGTTGGAGCCAAAGAATCAAGGAGTTGTAGCTTCCTTCAGGTTGGAGCCTGAGAAACCAAGGGGTTGTAGCCTCCTTCCAGTTGTAGATGAAAAACAAGGAAGTTGGTGCTTCCTATGAATGTACTTATTTTGACAATATAAGAAAAACATTTCATGGTTTTCTCCCACATTGGGTTTCCACGTAAAATATTGGTGTATTGTGTTTATGTGTGGTTTCATAACTTTCACTTCTTATGTATACTTCTCATATTAAATGTTATTGGTAATATGCTCATAAAGTGAACAATACACGTTGTGGTTAAAAAGGATTAAAAGTACTAATACGGATTCACCCCCCCTCAGTATTCCAACAAAAGAAAATAAAAGGATACTTCAGTATGTCCAATGTATGGTTTAGTTTAGGATACATTACATTTCAAGGGGGACTCCTTTATTGGTTGGTTTCACATATTCATATTGGGTCGACGACCCTAATGATCAAAAGTCTAATATAGGTTATGTTTTCATCCTTTGTTTTGGACCTATCACTTGGGTCTAAAAGAAAAAACATGTAATTTCTCTTTATTCAAGAGAAGCAGAGTACCGATAAGTGGTTAATGCAATTCAAGAATCCTTGTGGCTTTAATATATCGTTTAAGAGTTTGTATTCCAACAACAACATTCGACCACCCTCTGGACAATAATCAAAGTGCCATCAATATTTCAAAATATCTAGTTCAATATTAGCGTAGAAAACACATTGATCTACACATTCACTTCATTCGAAATCTCATTCATGATCGAGTTATTGAAGTTCTCTTTTTCCATACAGAAGATCAAGTCACAAAATTTTTCACAAAGTATCTTACAAAATAAAAGTTTTCAAAACTTCGATCTGTGTTAGGATTTCATTAAGTTTTCATTAAGAGGGGACAAGATCTAATTCCTCCTTCCTTCTTATATTGTGTCACTTTTGTAAATCCTTCAATCCTATCCCAATTTGTTCTTAAAGGGGGATGTTAGGATATTTAGATGCTTAGGAGTTAGTTAATATAAACTTGGTCTAATGTGTCATTAGGTTAAAACATGTTTTTTAGTGTGTTTCTTTAGTATGCATTAGTATGCATTTGTAATCTTTTGGTCACGATATGTTCCTAACATAGAGTGATCTAATGAATCATATTCTCCTCAATATTAACAACTACATTGATCCAACACCTGATTTGTCCATGATCTCTACTTAAAGAGAATGGAGGTCATTAGTCAATGATTGATTGTGAGAAACTCTATGTAACATATTTTCTTTTTCATTAATAAATTGATCCAAGTGACCACGTTGGTTGGGGATATAGATGTTTCCCCATAGGGGTTTTACCATGTAAAAACATTGGTTTTTTGATCTTTGATTTGTTTGTGTGAGTGGTTACTAAAGGTTTTCATCCTCTATTGGAATACATGTGTTTTTGAACACTAATTCCAATAGATATGACCAAATATGCATACAATGTCCCACTATAGTATCAAGGACCCCAATGTAGTGTCATGGATCCAAATGTAGTGTCATGGATCCCAATGTAGTTTCATGGATCTCAAGGCATAGTACATGTTTCCCAATGCAGGGTTCCCACTTGGAGTCATGGATCTAACTTCTTTGCAACTCATTAGGTGATGCACACTTAGTGACTTCTCTTAACACAACATAATTAAACATGATAGTTTTAATATTTTCCTAAGTTTTACCAAGGGGGAACAACATTAACCCTTATACATGTGACACGTCCTAGGACAATTTGTATTTCCTAAGTCCCTAGGTAAAAGGTAGGTGATGTGATGAATAATTAGGGAAAGGGGAAGGGGAAGAGGAAAAAATTCATGTAATGACCCCCAAATTTATTTAATATGCTACATAGGTCTCCTGATTTTATTCAAATATATTTCAAGAGATAGGATTTTATATAAGATCCTTTAAGAGGGAGCTTTATCATGGAGTTACCTTTCCTCAACACTATTTCTTACTACCCCTTTTATCCTTTTTCTTTACTTGTTTATTTTATTGAACAAGTCCCTTTTTCTTCAGATATTCATAGACAAGCATAGAACTAGAGACATTGGCCTCATAGAGAGGGGGCATTTCTCAAGCTTTAATATTTTTTGGATTTTTACTTTATTTCTCTTCACCTCTAGCCTTTTATGGATTTATGGACTTAGAATTTCTTAATTAGACCTCTTTGGTGACATTTTATAATTCAAACATGATCAAGATAATTTTTTTTTATGGATGGAATGGAGTGAAATGGGGAAAAATGGAAAATGTAAAGTTTGGTTCATATGTGGAAAGTGTTAGCTCAACCAGTTTATGAAGTAGTACAAATTGACCTGAGAAATTATGAAACTTATAAAGGAAAAATATGGTCCCCCAACGTATGTTAAGGCAAATAATAAAACTATAAATTCTATGAAGTGTTATTGGATCTCATTTCACTATTTACCACTTTCATGAATAACTCAAAAGTTGTAACACCACACCCAAATAAACCACCAATGCATGGAATATTAAATAGATCCAAGTGAAAACTATAATGTATCATCCCTAGTGCGTTTTTCAACTTAAGTTTAAGGCTAGTTATGACCAATGTACCATGGATGAGGTAATTGAATTGTCATGTAATTTAGGGAGAATAAGTAGAGAATATGCATTTTAATGGCATGATTGAATGATCTCATGTGAGATGGAACACACCACACTGGCTGATTGGGTGGCTTTGGGACTATTACCCCTAAAGGGGAAACATGTCCCATTTTGGTTATTTAGAGTCTAATACCTTTAATATCCCATTTGAGGCCTTAAATGATAATTTTTGGGGTCAAAACTTTGCAACCTTAGCTCTTAACCTCTTGAAATTATTCTACAATTTGGTATCTTTCCAATGGTGTGAATATCACCCGAATCATATTTCCTATATAGAAGTGATTCCTCCCACAATTTGAAGTATTGATCACCATGAAATAACTAGATGCCACATCAACTTCCATAATTTACACATGTGAATATTGTTCATGTGTAATTTTAAGAAGATTCTAAAGGGTAAAAAACCATAACATCAATGGGGTTTGATGCATGCAAAAACCCCATCCCTACCCTAGATGGATATCGGTCTATGTTAAATATCGGGTTTCTAAGAAAGGAAGGGGTTCCATTATGATGGTATTTAGTATTGTTCCATAGGACATCAGAGCATTGAGAGTGGAATGTTGAAGCAAAATAAAGGAAGTAGAGGATCCTATAGTAGCCATACTACCCATTGTGAATGCCCCTTTATTTGTATTTTCATTTCATAATTGAGAAGAAAAGAGAAGCGCATAGGCCTCACCTTCTAGTTTTTTTTCCCATATTGGGTTTTCCCATGGTACATTTTGTGTTGATTGTGTGGATTGGTGTGTTATCTACTTGTCTCTTTCATTTCATTTTCAGTTTTTCACTAAGCTAGAAATAATAAATATAGAATATAAGTAAACCACAATATAATAAGAGATTTCATAATATTGTAAGATATATTGGAACACACCATTCTAGTGGAATATCCACAATAATTTACTGATCAATTATGACCTAGATTAAGATGTATCATATTACACATGCCATGGTTCCATCTTATACATGACTTGATTATTACATGCAAATCAATATGTGTGCCTTGTTGAAAAGATTATAGAACATATTCACCTCATAACTATTTTTATGTATATTGAATTTTATCTCTCTCCAAGGTTGGGTTCCCCTTGTTACACACCTATTTGTCGCACTTAAGTAACACAATTTCATCACCTTAAGTGTCATAATTTCATCACCATATGGGAATGTTTGTCATGATCCCTAGACACAGTGGGGGATAAATTTATCATCTGAAGGCCGAAATATTATCTTTCACATTGAGTTTTATCCCTTTTTGAGTATCATCACTCCCTTTCCCATATGTAGAGGAGGATGAATAACCCTTGTCATTGCTCCTTTCTCAATTCTAAGGGAGTGATAATATCGACTTGTGCTCAGTGCTAGGGGAGCGATGAAGTAGTTACAACCATCATACCTTAATTTGAAGGGTTGTTTCCTCAAGGTTTAGGTTGGTTAGAGGTTGGTTCGAGCTACCCTATATCCAAGGCAAGGTCAATATTTTTTGTTCATCCAAATCCTCATTTTATCACATCCTCTCCTAAAATTATCCTATGGTTGTTATGACTCAAATCCTATATAATGAAGGACATTCTTGGGTTAAAGGGAGGAAGAATTTTAGAGTATCATACCTCTAGTCTTGTGAAATTCAATGGGTTGGAAAGGAGAGCTTGGAGGATCTATCACACCATCAACATCAAAGTTGTAAGTTCTTCATTGCTTTCCATATAATATAAATTGGCCTATTCCCCTCATGCTTATGTTACTTATCACATGCATGTTTATATTGTTGGAGTTACTTCACACACACCTATGATTTCCTTTTCCTAAGATTTTCATATGTTTATTAGTGCTTATCTAGTCTCCTAAAGTTTAGGGAGAATATTCCTCTGAAACAATATTCTCTTTAGTTTTCACTTCAGTTTGACTAGTTGAGTGGAGTCTAGTTCACTTCAGTTTGACTAGTTGAGTGGAGTCTAGATGTTGCATTGGTTTTATCACCATGAAACATTGGGATCATCATAAGATAATGTGAATTATCCTTGGTATCATCACCATGCTATCACATTAGCCATGATTCCCTTATCTCCTCCTCACTTCACTCTGTTTCAGTCAGTTAATTGAAGACTGGTAGACTAGTTAACTCAACTAGGTGAAAGTTCACTCTCGTAACTGCCCGAGAGACTAGACTAGGTGGTATTTCACTCCCGTAATTTTTGGTGTGTGTCCAGATCACTCTAGACCACCACTATGGCACATTGGATTCACCTCGAGTGTGCATTGGTTGAGTTATATAGAGTATATCATGTGTAAATGATTCATTATTCATTACAGTTAATGAGAATTCTTCATTGGTTCTCCTCCAGTGCGCATTCATTGAGTTATACAGAGTATATCATGTGTAAATGATTCATTATTCATTACAGTTAATGAGAATTCTTCCATTCTTTCTCTCTTGCTTCTTCTTTCTCAATTTCTCTCTGCAAATGTGTGTGGTATTTTCTAGTTAGATCTACTATGTGCAGGTTCAACACATTTACAGTATGCAACCTTTGACATATTCAGAATAACCAACAAATATACGCTTCTCACTTTTAGGCTGCAATTCTTTCCTTTTATCATTAGGAATGTAAGCTCGTGCTACACTTTCAAATACACTGAAGTGACTTACATCTAGCTTAAGTTTAGTCCATGATTTTTCCAGTGTTATATTTTTAGGAGCCTTTCTAGGTGTGTGATTTACTATTTAATTTGCACAATTAATTCCTTCCACCTAATACTTTAGAGTTGGTCCCTTAGATTGGATCACACAATTAGTCGTATCTTTTAATGTGTGGTTGTTTCTCTCACTACGCCATTTTTTTGTGGTGTATATGGAACAATGTGTTTCATTTGGATGCCTCATGCAGTGAAGTAACTTGTAAAATCAATTTTCACATATTCACCTCCATTATATGTTCTTAAATTTTGAAATTGATATCTAGATTTAATTTCTACAAGGGCCTTGTAGGCCAAAAACTTGTCAAAAACTCCATTCTTAAGTTTTAAGAAGTAAACCCAAGTGCGTTTGGAGAAGTCATCAATGAAAGCTAATAAACACTTGCACCCATAAGAAGAAGAAGAAGAAAGTGGACCAGACAAGTCACTTTGAACAAGCTACAAAGGGGTTGAGGCATGCCAAGAGCCACGTTTGTCAAAATTATCCCGGTGATTTTTTTCAAGAACACAATTGGCACAAACACCATCTCTGCATGAAACAAGAGGAAGAACAATCACCATCTGTTGATTACATAGTTGTTTCAATGAGTGATAGTTTAGTTGACCAAACTGCTCATTCCAAAGTTTTCTCAAGTCATTGCTATGAGAATCAAAAGATGATGGAAATTATGATAACCCAAAGTTGTCAAACTTGTACAGCCTGGTAATATCATCAACAATTCCAGTTACAAGAACATGTCAAGGATCTTTTAGATCCTTGATTAAAACTTGGTGAGTTGAAAACTCTACAATTTTACCTTCACCTAAATGAGTGATTTGATATACTGATAGAAGGTTGCAGGAAAGACTTGGAACACATAATAGATTATTAAAATAACCATTATCTACCTAAAATGTTCCAGACCCTACAACACTAAGATATCTATCATCACCAACACATTTTCTTGGTGTTACATTCATTTAGATAAGAAAATATGGCTTTATGCTTAACCATATGATAAGATGTTTCATAATCAATAAGTCACTCATAAGAAGAAGTAGAAATTGCATTGAAGGAGAAACCAGAAGCAGAAAGTGCATGTCCATTAGAAGAATAAGAAGAAGAAATAGAATCTATATTGATGTTGTGCTTCTTCATCCCTACTTCTAAAGCTTCCATCTTCTTAAAACATTTGGACTCATCATGACTGTCTTTCCAACAAAATTTGCAATGTCTGTTAGTATTCTTATTTTTAGATTTTGCTCATTTGTCACCATTAGGAATGAAAGTTGGTTGAGTGGGTTTGGGACCCTTATTTTTCTTGTTGTTGTGGAGAGGATGTTGTTTCTTGGTATTCTTGGATTTATCTCTTTGTTGGGCCATTAAAGCTTTGTTGGATGTACCTATAGTGTTGATCACTCCAAGTTTCACAAGCTTATCTTGCTCTCAAATCAGAGCATCACAAAAGGACTCAAGAGAGGCTTTTTGATAAGCACTAAATAGATCTTCATCGGTGGCATAAAAGGTAGATACAAAAACAAAATATGCACTACCAAGCTTAGCAAGAATAGCATATATGCATTTATCTTCTGACAAATCTAGTTGGAATTAGATATACAAAAGTTGAAGTTTTTTTAACTTAGATAAGTAATATTCAATGTAAGAAAAATCATTTGGACATAAAGTCATCAATTGATTCTCCAACTGGTGAGATCAAATAATATCGTGTTTACCAAACACAACTTCAATATTTTCTCGAGTTTTATTGGGGGCATGAAGTCCTCGAAGGTGAAACCTTAAATCAAGAGAGATGGAAATTCTAATTAGTCCACGAGCTTTGTCATTCCTATTAATCCATTTGACATGCGTGTCATCATCAGTGGGTTCTTCTTATTTTCCCAAGGTAATATGGTACAATCCTTTACTTCTTAATAAATCCTCCATATGGTATTTCTATTAGAATTAGTTGGTGTTGGTAAGAAAAATATCACTGGGAGATTCCATATTAAAATATGCATAAAAAAATAACATATAAGCTAAACAACTTCAGAATTTTGGATCTGCAAACAAAGCTCTACAAGGTTTAGGGTTTTAATGCTCCATAACCCCTCTGACCTGACCTCCTCTGACCTCCTTTGTACATGCTGATCATTGATGCTCAACAACTCTGAATGCCACAACAAATGGGCACAGAGGGAGGGGTGAAAGCCCCCTCTTATCATAATTCCACAGAAAATGACCTGGAGAACTCCATAGCACGTCGTCCTTCCTTTGAGTTGCCTCTACACATGCGAGAACAATACCTGCAAGAAGAAATGGATGGAATCAAGAAATCAAATATGGATGCAGAGTCCTCACATCCAAAAGCATATCGAGTCTAGATACCCAGCAAATGTATCCCCTAAGCCTTGGTTGCGCCAAGGTATATTATCAAAATGACTAGGATAGGGGAGAACACACAGTTTATGAGGGACCATGCCCTCATAGGCAAATTCCTAGGTCTCTGGCCCTCAGAAAAGGACCTAGCTCATTGGATCAAGGTGTGGTGGAACCCCAAGGGAGACTATGAGCTCCGACTAATCTCCATAGGATTCTTTACAGTAATATTCTACAACCTAGAGGGCAAGGACCAGATCTTTGAAGGAGGTCCGTATTTCTACAAATTTGGATTCGCCTCTATTCCCTACCTCAAGAGTTTTGGTTAGAGGAAATTTTAATGGGCTTAGGCAACACCTTGGGTAATTAAGTCAAATATTCAAAAGCTACCAAACAAAGAAAATACACCTCTTATGCAAGGATATGTGTCTAAAAATCTTCGACAATATCCAAGATTTATTTACAAAATTCAAGGATTTATTATTGCAACTCAAATCTTGCAGGGTTGATAAATCTAAGGAGGAGAAACAAATGGTTCTCACCATTCTCTCCAAACTTGGTCCTGAATTATCCATGTTCGTATCCACATTCCATTCAGTTAAATTCACCTCTAGAGCCACCTCGAAGATGCCTTCTCTTGAGGAATTTATCGAATCCATGACACAAGAGAAAACCAAGCTCATCAACATGGAAAAAATCAAAGGACCAAAGGCACATGCACTTACTGTGAAAGATGGAAGACATCAATATCATAAATCTAAAGATAAAGAAAAAAGGAAATCTCATGCAAATCTGAAGAAGGAAGGGTACTCAAAACCCTTCAACGATGCCTCCAGATCCAAAGGTGGAAAGGAAATAAAAGGGGATAAATGCACATACTTCCATAAAGGATTCCATCCAGAATCTGCATGCATGCAAAAAAAAATAGATCTAATGACTCAAATAATTCAGAAAATTGACCTTGGAGATTGCATCCCTGAGGGTTCCAAGAAGAATAAGCCAACATATAAGAATCCCAAGAAAGGAAATTCTAGCTATGTTTTGATTTCTATCAACTCCTCTCCCTATGCTTGGATCATAGATTCAGGAGAATCACATCACATGGATGCCAAAAAAGCAGTCTATTCTTCATTGGATTCATGAAATTGTCCACATATTCTGATGGGGGACAACTCTCTAGTTGAGGTCACCGACAAAGGAAGGATTGAACTCACCAACGGAAGCTTCGAGAATGTGTTGCACGTTCCCAAACTTTCTGTCAATATTCTCTGCATGTATAATATGACGAATTACGGCACTGGAAAGAAATTCATATTCACACCTAATGTAGTGGACATCTATTACATGCAAACCAATTCTAGGGTTTCTATCGATGAGGTAAATCATCAATCTAGATTGTATACATTTTATGAACTTATTGAACCTGGTTCTGCTTTACTGCTTACCCATGCTGATGAAAGTAGTAGGATATGGCATGAAAGGTTCGAGAATTTGAATTCAGATATATGAAATAGATTAGAAATAAAATATTGGTTGATGGTCTACTAGACATCCATTTCTCCAAAGGAATCTTTGAGGGACGTGTTCTTGGAAAACACCCTCAAGAGAAATTCGACAAAGGAAAAACTCAGAGAGATTCCTCTCCTTTATATCTGATTCATAGTGACCTCATGGGCCCTTTTCCACATCCATCAATTAACAAAGCGATGGTTTTTCTCATTTTTTTTATGATTTCTCATGTGTCACATGGACTTACTTTCTCATGCAAAAATATGAGGTCTTTCAACACCTCAAAGATTTCAAAGCCCTTGTTGAGACAAAGTCTGGAAACAAAATCAAAGTCCTTCGAACTAATAACAGGGGAGAGTATGTCAATAATGAGATCCATAATCTTTTTCATGAAGTAGGATTTTAGTTGCAGCACATAGTTCCCTATACTCCACAACAAAATGGAGTTGTTGAGCCTAAAAACATATCTCTAAAAGAGATGGCATCTTGCATGCTACATGCAAATTCACTACCACAGAGACTATGGGCCGAAGCACTTAATTGGGAAACCTACATCCAAAATAGATCTCCCCATAGATATGTCAAGGATAAGACCCCCTACAACGCTTGGAGCGGCCTCAAATCGAAAGTGACCCACTTTCATATTTTCGGTTAATGTGCATGGGCTCAAATTCCCTCTAAAAAGAGCAAGGCACTTGATCCACAGAGCACAGAGTGTATCTTTTTTGGATACCCTAACAATGTGAAGGGATACATACTTATTTACCTTTCCTCGAAATGGATCATTATTGAGCGTAGTGTCCAATTCAAGGAAAGTGTCTCGCATGTACCTTAGTAGACGCATGCAGACACCTTCATTCTTCCACCTATATGAGATGATGAGAATGCACATTCTGACTCTTCTTCAGATGAGATTTTTGATTCATACGAATTAGACGATCCAGATATAGAGTCAATATAGTCAAATGCATAGTCAGTGCATCCATATGAAGATGAAGAGATAGAGCAGAGGCCCAAGTGGGCATAGACTACTCTTCAGGATGCAGGGGATATTTTTGTTGATCCAGCTAATACTAGGAGGACTTGATCTGATTTCGAGGAGCCTACTATTGCACTCACTGCCACCGAACCATTTCTATTTCCTATCAGGAGAAACCCCTCTTTAACTACACCAGGGTTCAAGATGTAGATAGAGCGAATAACCGTCTAAAAGTAAATAAATTCTTTATACTACCCTAAACATACCAAAAATAATGTAAAGAAATAAGATCATCCAGGTGGATTTCGGTGGCCACCCACCTTTTCCAACTCACTCAAAACAATTTTCTGGCAATTTTGGCAATTTACTATTTTTTGCAGTTTTTAACTTTTGGGGCCATTTTAAGAGCCTAAATGAAGGTTTTTCAGGATTGAGATTCTTAATGATGGCCAAAGTCTCTAATTGAGACCCTAAAATGAATCTCCTCGATGATACCTTTCCAATGAGCTATCGTGCACCCCAAACGAAGATCATATGCCAAAGTTACGCCCTCGGGAAGTTGATACACCAAACTACCCAAAATGAGGTCCACAAAACTGTTGGATTTTCATATTCTGAGGTTAGGGTTTTGGATTTTATTTATAATAAAAATGCTTTTGGAGCCTCATTTTAAAACCATCTTCTCACAGATGCGAGTAGCCATCACATCTCTTCTCAGAGATAAGCTGCCACCATTCTAGCAAGTCTTTCACTCTTTATTTTACAGTCTTTGTACATTTTCCCATTCTAGCAAGTCTTTCACTCTTTATTTTACAGTCTTTGTACATTTTCTCTCATTAATAGAAAATTGTGTATTACTGTATATCTGTGTATATGGTTGCATATCTGATACATTTCATTTATAATATTGGATATGTGAGATATATTTGTACATTTCTTGATTACATCTCTGCTCTCATTTCGTGCCAAAAATAATCTGGATCAGTTGTATCAGAGCGGGCTGTTCTTGATCATTTTTTTTTTCAATGCATGTCCCCGATGAGGTCTGAGTATAAAAAGTTGGGTCTCGATCTTGTCTCGAATAAAATTTCTCTCACATGCCCAATAAACCCTCCATCGCGAAAGAAAATAAAAATGACGGAGCAAACGATTCTATCAATCTTTTGCTTGAGCAATCTCTCACGCGATAGAGGGACAAAATGATGGACAATTTTTCCCACATCCTTCAATGCCTTACGATAGAAAAACACATATTCATCAAATAAACACTTTGGAAGCACCTCTCCTTGCAAGGTAAAAGTTAATTTTGACATTCCTGTATTTCAAGGTCAGATAGATGCAGATTCCCTAGACAAATGGTTAAATATGATAGAAGGTTATTTCTCTGTTCACCATTTTTCTGAGAGGGAAAATATCACCTTCACACTCCTTAAAGCTCTCCCCCATGTCAAAAATTGGTGGGAAACTTACTAGGAGCAAGATTCC
>CBVK0100728009.1:0-15741 GCA_900067695.1 Picea abies
CTAGAAAAATTGATCCCAGCATAGGGGTAGTCCTCTATTGTCGAAATCCGTCATGCCCACCAGTCAAAAAATTTATCATCGAAGGCCTAGATGGTTCTCCCTCCCCACTTTCTATGACAATAGCACTGCCCATCTGCATAGCGCTAGGAGAGAGGCCTCATTCCCTCATATAGTCTCTCGAGGAATGAGACTGGGTACCCTCTCGAAGAAAAATGAACACAAAATAGTCCAAAACATGAAGTTTCAGTGCTCCCGTATCTGAAACTTTATTAGTTGTATCTTCATGTAATCCAGCATGGTTGTACTCCAGTCGAAAATCCGTGCATTTAAACATTGTACTACACAATGCATGTGCTCTCGAGAAGCTTGATGCAAAGTCGTGAATCCAATGATCCGCCCAATGAATAGAACTATCACTTTGAGTGATAGGTTGTTGATCTTATGTATAGGCACATGAGAACCTACTTTCTCAGTACCAGCCTCAAAATAGAGTCCAATCAACTCCTCAATGTTGTGAGGCCCGAGGGGAAAAGTACACAAGTTGACTGGATCCCCTCTCCTCGAGAGACCAGTCAGGAAGTAAATGTATTCAATCATTAGAGTCAACAACTACCCCTCAACCATAAATTCCTCTATGTCAGGATGCCAGTAATATATCAAATCATTCAGCAACCTGGGTTGTGCCCTCATAAACGGACACTGGGAGAACTTTAACAACCCACATTGTGATAAAATAGTGATAGGAGTAGGGTCCTTTGAGACCAAAAAATAAATGTCCTCATGCTCCCTCTCTCTCCAATGAACATACATCCTGGAAAATGACAAATGTATGGAGAGTTAAGTTCTGTTTTTTAATTTTTCTACTCATTTGAGGGTGTACGCGGGAAGTTTTGGCGACAATCATGTGTCTACATGGGAAAATTATCTTCTACCTACATGTACACGCAAGTTGTTCTTGGACAACCCACATACATGTAGGGCTGACCTTTTTAAGGGTCAACGCCCCCCAAAAAAGAACAAAAATAAATGCAAAAATGAAGGATGGAAATGCAAGAGAGGCTAGTTTGTACTTACTTGGTGCAAGAGGATGTTCGTGTCATCCACTAAATCTCTCGGAATCAACCCTTTTGGCAAAGGGCTGTTTTTTTACTTTTGGTCAATTCTCAATTTACAATAGTGATAATAAGCTGCCAACATTTTATTTATAGACTTTTTGGCCCCTTTTTGTCATTTTTTGGACCCTTTTGTCATTTTTTCTAGCATGAAAATCGTTCAGTATGGTTCTTGAGTTTCTTGTGGGATGTTATGATACATGTTAATTTGGGTATTGGGAAAATTTTTGAGAGTTGGGTCATTTTTAAAGGTCTTGTGGTAAAAAGGTCATTTTTCCAATGTTGCGAATGTAAGATAGGATTCCACCTGCACTTGTTTCACCATGTTGTCTTTTTTCGCTTTGCCATAGGATCAATCCCACCGAATTGCGACACAAAACCATCACTCTTTCTCTAGAAGTGTCGTAATTTAGTGGTAGAGCCTACTTTTACATGGATGCCCTAGGCAGATCCTAGTTGTATTTTGGTTTCCATGCTGTCACTAATGACTATAGGCTCTGGAGTCCTTATTAGTTTTTCCTAATTACAAGTTTGAGCCTCATTTACATGATTCATTATCACTCTTGACCTCACCCTCGGGACTCCCAAAACAAAACAAGTCTTCTTTTAAGCCCTTTTCAGACCCTCTAAACATGAAGAGATTGTCAAGCGATCTTGTTGCCCTTCACGCTCACCAAACTAAAATTCGAAGGCACTTCTGTCCGGCGGTAATTTACCCATTTTTTGGTCTATATGGTCAAATGTACAAACAAAGGTTTAATCTAGGATCCTTGGTTCTCTATAAGAGTATTCTCAAGTATATATTTAACCCTTTTTTGGGCCTGAGGGACTAAATTTACAGAAAAGGAACCCCCATGGAGTCCATAGTTAAGCTCTTTTCAAACTCCCTAAAATTGAAAAGATGGTCGAGTGACCTTGTTTCTTCACACTTGTTAAATTGGTCCAAAAAAACATCCCTTATGGAGTCCATAGTTAAGCTCTTTTCAAACACCTTAAATATGAAAATATTTATGAGTGACCTTGTCTTTGTCAGACTCGTTAAAATTATTTTGAATAAATGTTTGTTCAATGCTAGTTTACCCCTTTTTCAAGCCCACTAGACTACCTTCGAAAAAGGTACCCTAGTGGAGTCTCCTTTTACGCTTTTTAAGACTCTCTAAAAATGAAAAACCATCGAGCTTACCTTCTCTGGGCTCATTAAAATTACATCAAAGGACATTATCATTGTGTCTTATTAATCGCATTTGCATTCCTGTGTCTTTGGCCTAATGTTGGCTCCATGTTGCTTTCAACTAAACCAATTGAAGGATGCCTTATACACAAGCCTTGTAGCACTTTGCCTCTGCATTTTGACACCTTGACCCATGGAGGATTTTTCTCGAGTGTCCTTTTCTTGCATATGTCCCCTTTCTCTAAGCATCAGTGTGTTCCTTGCACTTGGAACTAGTATGTCTGTGAAACTCAATCCTCCTTTGTGACGTAGCATTCTTTTATTCTTTTTCAAAGTTTCCCAAAATTATTTAAAAAGACAAAAAAATCAAATATACCCCAAAAAGAGGAAGGGAAAATTATTTTCTTTTTGTTAACAACATAATGAGTCACCCTTGGACAAAGCACATCCTTCCATTTGTTTTTCAATCCGTAGGATTCAATATGACCTTAGGAAGTTGTTCTTGCTACATAGAATTGTGTCCTCCTCCATTTGGTCATCCTTCCAAACATTTGGAGAGTTCACATTGCCTCCTGCATCATGAACTTATGTCAATGCCATGCTGCCTAAGTCTCATCTTTTGTCGTGCTTTTTTCCAAGGGAATTTTTGCTAAACTTGAGTCAGCCCTTCTACATTTTGTCTCTTGTTCTCATGCTCGACCACCCCAAAATACCAATCAAGTCCTTGTTTGAAATCAATGAAGTTCTCTGCCTGGTCATCGAGATCCTCTTGTATGTTCCCGACAAGCCATCGACGACCTCTAGGTAGTGAACTCATACATTGATATTACACTCCTACCCGAGTTTTGAATATTTTGAAGTTGTTGCTCAAGCTCTGAAGACCTCATCTCCAGTCATAAGGTGTTGTTGGCTTCTTGAAGATGGATACTATACATGTATATCTTTTGATTTTGAGATGTAGATCCACTGTGTACTGCTCCCAGATACACTTTATATAGTTATATGACATGGATGTGCAATGTATTTGATTGGAAACCATGATTTTATTTCATCTCAAGCATGGGTATGCTCACCTCATTGAGACAAATTGTTATTTTGTAGATGGCACCTCCCAAACTTTGGTCCCTGGGCTCACTTGCTCCGTACATTGGTGAATATTTGTAATGTATTTCAGCCATCAGATGCTCTTGTTATCCATGATTTTGGTACGATTTTGTTATCGGACTAATCATTAGGTGCAGACACTAATAGATCTCCCTAGATCCACCTGGATCTAGAACAAAACACACCAGAACATGACGCTTTCCTTAAGTTTTAGATATTGAATTTACTAACCAAAGAGGGATGGGTGACATACCATTTAAATGTTGCTTCCTCTCACCATAACCATCCTAGCTCCGTTCCAATGCTTATACAATGATGATCCTGCAAAAGAATGCAACCAACCAAAGTTATAGTAATAGCATGAAATCAATATAAACTTATGTATGTGATCAAGGAATCATACAATAAAACACAATAAGCTTTATAGGAAAGAATCATATTACTGTATCATATTAAATGTGAAAGATATATTACAACCATGGCCTTGATTTCATAAGGTCCCTTCCAATTGTCCTTCATTCCCCACACACTTCTTTCTCCAAGGATTCTGAGGCCATGGATCTGATAGCTACTCACAATCTATCTTGACAAAGCAAATCTCAAAGCCACTCCAACCAAGCTAATAATTCCAAGCCCACCAAAGCTAACTTTCTCCATGAGAACTCCTCTCCTTTTATAAGTTGAAGAGGATAAGGTGAGGAGGTTAGGATGATCCCACTAAATCATGAAAGTGTGTAAGATCCAAACCATTCAGATGCCACCTCACCATAGAAGTTTCTCCTTCTAGAAGATTCGAGAAAACGCTTGTTTTTCCCACATGTAGGAATTCTTGCACCCTGCCTATAGAGCAACCTGTGAACATCTCACACACTAGCAATGGTGCAACCTACGAGAATCAGGAATTCTTGCACCCTGCCTATATAGCAACCTACGAACTTCCTTTTTTACAGGGTTTTTACAAGGGAAAATGCAACTTCTTTTCTCAGGAAAAGTTCTTCTCCCTTCTCTCTTCAGGAACTCAGGCCACTGACCCCTCTGAAGGAAACAGATAGGTTTACATCATTAACGGTCATAGGGATGATGAAAATAATGTGTAACAGAGAGCCCCCCAAAGTATAAAGTTAGAACATAGTGATAGCTGAAATACTCTGTCGAGTGTGTGTAGGGAACAAGGAACAGTCGGTCGGAAACCTGCCAACAAAAAAGGAAATACAGTACAATAATATATCATCACTGAGGTAGGCATTCCCATACTTATAATAAAAATGAATCTAAGCATAAACACAGACATGCGAAGATCCATGTCAAGTAAGACAAGTCATGGCCACCAAACATACACTGTGGATCCATGTCAATATGACTCAAATATGAACATAGCCACCAAAAATACACTGTGGATCTATGTGTTAAAGACTCAAATTTGAACATAGCCACCATACATACAATGTGGATCTATGTAACAGTACACTGAATATACTCCAACGCAACCTGGATCTGTCATAAAAATATCAAGGGTCTTCATCTCCACCACTTTATAGTACGAATCTAACCATGTGAATACATGTTCTGAAATAAAACATGGTAGAAACCACTTGATTACTGGTCATTAGTGTATACCGTTAACAAATGTGAGGGAAATCACCATTAATGTCAATGACTCCCAAGGTACACTAGTACAATCCAACGAATGTGAATAAATGAGCTGAAGTCAAACACTCGACGGAATCTCCCGATCAATGGTCAATAATGAAAACCCACTTTCGAAAGTGAGGAAACCTACCATTGAGGCATGCAAGTTCCAAGGTACCAATTCATTTCTAAGTCTAATTCTTGGATAATGAGTTGAAGTCGACAGGAAAAGATTTGTCACGGGAGGGCCTTAATGTATCCCACATCAATGACACGAAACAAGTAACAAGATTTGATGTAGATTAGAGTAACAAGTGATTCGGGACTGACTCAGGGATGGCCAACGCAATAGAAGGCTTCAAGACTGCAAAAATGGCTGACACAATAGAAGGCTCTCCAGGTTGAATTTTTCTTTGAACATATTGACGACACGACAACTGCCTTGGAAATACTGACTCAACAACAAGGATCACAGACCAATTTGTAATCTTATAGGAGTATGATGAGGAGACAAGTGGACTTTCCAACCTAGACACAAGGTGAGTGAAAGGGTGTCATGTTCAAAAGTGACTCTTCCATAAAATACAGGTTTAGATACATTTCTTTTCCAATTTTTCCCCCACCATTTCTGGCGAGTACCTCTTTATTTCTACGCAAGCTTGAGGAGGATAACATATGCTTGTAATGTAAGCTCATCCTTCGAATGAGTCCCTCAGAGTATGTTTGACGAACCCTAGGAAGGAGTGGTTCGGTTCCATATGGGCCTTTCGATGTTTGTTTAACAAGTCCAAAGAAAGAAAACTTAGAGGTTTTTCATGATTATAGAGTCTAGAAAAACACCTAAGAGAGAACTCTCTCAGTTCCTTTTTTGTAAAGTAGTCTGATGAGACCGAAAAAGAGATAAACTATCGCTCAAAAAATGTTTTCTTCAAATACTTTAACGAGTGTGAAGAGAACAAGATCGCTCGACAATCTTTTCATGTTTAGAGAGTCTAAAAAGAGCTTAAAGAGAACTTCAGTGGGTTCCTTTTTGGTATAACCTTTACGAGTCCAAAAAATTGATAAAAGTATACTCGATTACATTCTCATTGATTTACGAGCACGAGAAAGAACAAAGACTAAGCTCGGTAACTTATTCTCATGTATTTACGAGCATGAGAAAGAACAAAGACTAAGATCGGGATTGTTTTCATTTTTACGCAAGCTTTAAAACAAAACAAAACTATGCTTGGACCTGGTTTCATTTTTACGCAAGATTGAACTAGAGGGAAATATGCTTGAGGTAAGTGGTTTCATTTTTACACAAGCTTGAACCATATAAAACTATGCTTGTGACTTCCCAACGCATAACACATGGATGGTTGGTACTTAGCCCCCAGCTTAAGAAACTAGCGGCTTAACTTCAGCATGAAGTCCAGAGGCTGGAAGTATTGCCCACCAAGTTTTGTTTCATCCAACGACAAAGGTGGAGGAAATGAAGCTTCAAATACTAGACGAAGGACTTGACTCAAACAGAGAGGGGGAAAACTATTTCATTTTTTAACAAGCTTGACATAGAAACAAGAACTATGCTCATAACCTCTATTTAATTTTTTAACGAGGTTTCCACAGAGACACAAAAACTATCCTCGAGAGGGGGTTCATTTTTTAACGAGCTTGAAATCAAAAAACCATGCTCAAAGACCTCTGTTTAATTTTTTAATGAGGTTACCTCAGAGATGCAAAAACTATCCTCGTAAGTGGTTTCATTTTTTAACGAGCTTAAAATCAAAAAACCATGCTAAAGGACCTTTGTTTCATTTTTTAAAGAGGTTGCCTCAGAGATGAAAAAACTATCCTCAAATGTGGTTTCATTCTTTAGCGAGCTTGAAATTAAAAAGCCATGCTCAAAGACCTCTATTTCATTTTTTAACGAGGTTGCTCAGAGATGCAAAAACTATCCTCGACACTCTCTTCTTGATCATGGATTCCAAGAGGACAATGCTCCGGAAGGACACTATGTCAAGGGACAAAACTCGGTCATGGATTCTAAGAGGTGTTCACTGGAAGGAAGAAACACACTCTGGAAGGACACCATGTTGAGGGTCACGATAGGAGTAAAGAGATCATGCTCTAACAACCCTATCGAAGAGATCACCATGTCAACTACTGGATCTAAGTCATCAGAAGTTGAAACCATGGGCGACAATGCCACATAATTGACCTGTGGCGGGGGTGATACCGTCTGCATATAAGAACCATTTAGGGAGGCAATCCAATCAGGGTCAATGAATGAGAGTTGATAAATAGTCACAATTCTTCCATCGTGAGGGAAAGATATCACACGAAAAAGAGTGGACACAATAGCTTTCATGGCATAGACATAATCTCGCCCAAGGAGTAAAGAAAAATCTAAGGGGTCTTGGACTACCATGATGTCAATAAAGATAGTTTTCCCTCCCAAAGTTACAGGAAACTGAGGAAGGGTCCCTAAAGGTTGACTAGTTCTTCTGTTAAAAGCTAACAGATTCTGTGTAACTGGTGCAAGTGGAGGATAACCCAAAGCTTGCCAAGCAATAGAGGAAAAAATACTAATAGATGCACCTTCATCTATTAGTGTCTGAGGAACATCCCGACCACAAACCTACACTGTAATATGGAAAGGAATGTGAGAGGGAAGATGAGATCCAGTTAGCACACCCCAATCAAAATGGATAGCCTCATTACTTGGAGGGGGTCCTATGGGAGAAGGAGGAATACCCCTCGGCACGGAAGATTATGTATCAACGAGAAAAACATGGGTAGTATTGGGTTTACTCTCTAGCGAGAGAGTAGGATTGACTAATGGAGAGATCAGATCGACCACTTGAGTTTCATTCTCCAAGGAGAGAATGGGGTTGACAGATGGAAATGGATCGACCACTTGGGTGAGACTCTCTAACGGGAGAGTAGGATCAACCGAGGATGGGATTAGATCGATCATTTTAGTTTCACTCTCTGAGGGGAGAGTGGGATTGACCAAGGAAGGCATTGGATCAACCACTTTGTCAATTGGTTCAACTAAGGACGTGACCAGATTGACGACATGATCAACTGGATTGACCGGTGAAGGGACTAGAGTGATCATTCCATCATTTATTGGAGGGTTGAGACAAAGATTATGGTAAGCAGCTAGAAGTTGAGGTTGTGAAATAGTCATGTCTTCCAGTAATTTAGAGGCTTCATCCATACAAGGGAAAATGTGAGTGAGATGACTCCCTTTGCATAACATGCACGGGAACTTGACTCTACTTTTCTTCTTCCCAATGGTATCATGACTAGTTGACGGGAGGTCATTAGCATGTTGTTCAGAGGCTAACGACATAGGTTGGTGAGGATGTGTAGACCATGCTTCTATAACCTTGGATAGACCCATGCATTCCTTAAGAAGATGGCTACCCTTACAAAGCCTACAAGGGCACTTGGGCTTACGAGTTGTTTGGGTGATCTTGACATCATCAACACTCTCAGCATGATTAACAGTAACTGATTGTTTTCCAACATGTTTGACAGTGGTTGGAGGTTTTGACCTTCGCTTATCTTTCTTCTTCTTAATCTTTCTTTTCTTCTTCTTCTTATTCAGCGGGTTACTAGTTTCAAAACTTTCACTCGACGAAGAAGATGAAACGGAAGGCGACCTTGCAAGTGAGGAAGGCAAAGAAGATCTTACTGGTGAAGAAGGTGAAGGATCAACATGAGGTTGATGCTCATGAGGGGAAGTGCTTGTGACTGAATCACTAACTGCATTCGGGATTACCTGAGTGGAAAAAAACCATACCGGTAATCCAATAGTGAGACCTGGAAGGCTCAAAGTAGTGATGTGAGGAGGACCAATGTTTCCATAAGAAGGAAAAACAAAAGGTTCCCTTGGAGCAGAGGTTCCTTCATTGGTCATTTTGGGAATTGACGCCATTAAATAAATATCCAATCTAGAGTCCTCTAGGGGAAACAAACAGCACACGCTAAAAATCTAGTAAGCAAGCAAGCAAACAAAACCTTCTCACGATGAATGCACTAGTTGGTGATGAAATCCAACGTCGTGAGAACAATGTAATAAGGGTCTAAGATAGAGCGGGTGGAAAAGTTGTGTTGACGACTTGCTTAACGGACTTACACCCTGGTGCAAGCTCCCACACATAATCATGGGTATACCCTCCAAGGAGCCCGAGTGAGTTTGGCCAACGTCGATTCCAGGTACCGTGAAGACTTGCCCCTCCACAGTCACCTTGTGTAAAGACCCTAAAGAGATAGGCCACTAGGGTTACCACCGACAACAATAAAGCCTGGGGGGACAGTCGACAGTCCGATCCACGCACAAGGGTAGGGTATCTAGCCCGAAATCAACTTGAAAGGATTCCACTCATCATTGTGGGTATACCTCTCAAGCGACCCCCATAATACACGTAATCTCTACACCAAGGCCAACAAAGCAGGGTGAGTAACTCTGCTAGTCTCAATGCGACCTCATGATTGACCCTTGTGTTAGAAGGGCTTCCCAGTACAAAATGTAATAAGTGGATTTAACCGCTCCCTAACTCAAGATTCTATGTTTGTTTGCAACTTTGGAAAGTTATCTTTCACACCTATTCCAAACCCCTACAACTAATCTAATGTAGGTTTGCTACAAAAAAAGATAAAAAAATATCTAATCAGATTTTATAAGCGCTTTATTTTATGGTTGTTGTTACTCAAGAGGAAAATGGCGTGAACAATATGGTGTTTCAACCGACTCAAAAGTTATGCAAAGATATGAAGATGCAATCTTTTCATTTCGATGAAAGCTATGCTATGAGAAGGAGAAAACATTTATTATTCCCATATGCATGATGTCCCAAAATATATTAATCAAGATTCTCAAGAAATGAGAAAAAGGTACTGAACACAAATGCATGATTCATGGCCCCCCCTGGCCATGAGGGGGAAATTTTTTCATAAATTGAGATCAAAAAATGCCAAGAATCATGCAATTTCGCTACTTGAAATGCAAGGATGCCCCCAATCTAATATAAAGCAAGAAATTAAATCTTTTTGTTTAAAAAAATTCACTAAAAGAAATAATGAACTTTCTTAAAACAAAGAAACCCAAACTAAAAGTTCTCTTTTAAAGCGAACTATTCAGAAGAAATCTGATCTTTCCCTAAACAATTCTAAAGAAAACACATGCTTTGTAATTGAAAGACACTCAAAGCAAGAGACTAATCCTTCAAAACCATACAAAGCAAAGATGGATAAAAGCAACTCAAAGAATGTCAAGAAGACTATAAACAGATCAATATAGGCTCCAAAAGCTTAGTCCAACTGATCAAAGCAAAACTGGGCATCAAAAAATGACAAGACCCAATCCAAAAAAATTTACAAACAAGTTTGCAGGGTGGCAGTGTATTACAGTGCGAGAATCAAATATTCTTGCAGGCTGAACAAAGGTTGATTGCGAGGGGTTCACACTGGACTTAACACCAGGGTGTGAACTCAGATATTTCTCACAGGCCACTAAAGGGTATAGTGCGAGAATGCCTGTAAACAAGCAAAAATTTGAAAAATGACTAAATTTTGAGTGAACTTTCAGATCCAAAGAGTCTAGATGGATCTCCCATGGACTCAAAGACCAGAAAACAAGCAATTAAAGGAAAGGAAAATAGACTAACTAGAAAACAATATGTTCCCTAGTGGAGTCACCAATTTTGTTATCGGACTAATCGGTAGGTGCGGACACTAATAGATCTCCCTAGATCCACCTGGATCTAGAACAAAACAGGACAGGATGTGCCTCTTTCCCTAAGTTATGACCATTGAATTAGCTAGTAGGAAGGAACAAGTAACATACCTTTGTATCGCTTCCTAGGGTCTCTGTTGCTCCTGCTTTGCTCTGGTGCTCTCGTGAGTTCAAGACCAAGACAACACAAACCAACCAAAGTGAAGATAGCAAAATATATTCAACTCTCAACTTATGTGTATGATCAAGGAATTACACAATAAAGTGAGAATGACTTTATGGGAAAAGGACATGCCTTTGTATCATATTAATCGAAAGTAGAAGATACAACCTGATCGCCTTGATGTCACAAGCTTCCTTTCAGTGACTCTTGGCTCCAACACACACACTTGCTCGATATTTCCATGAAGAAGATCAAATCCCTCTTGATAAACTTGCTAGAGTCTCCAAGCTCCTGTTCAAGCTAAGTCCTTCACACAATTCTTTCACCAATTCTCCAATGAATCTTGCTTAACCTTTTCCATGAGAACTCCATCAATATATAGGAGAGAATGAGATGGTTACTTGGATAAGAATGATCCCACAATATCAGGGAAACCAGTACAAGGATAACCATTCGAATGCCAACCCATTCTTCTAGAAGATTCCCTTCTAGAACCATCAAGAATTCATCTTTTTCCAAGCTTTAGAACAAGTTCGCACCCTATCTATGTAGCACAGTGCGAGAAGTTCGCACCCTAGCTTAAGGCAACCTACGAGAATGGGTCATTCTCGCACCCTAGGATATTAGCAACCTACGAACTCTCTTCAAAAGTAATTTTTATGGGAAGAGATGAATGTCACTTTTCTCGGGAGAAAGTTCTTATGAGGAGCTTGAGTACACCATCATCAATACACCATCAAGATTGACCAAAATCATGGGTAATAGCTCTTCTGACCTCACACATTAGGGGGAATTTGTTATAACCCTAAACTGCACCTGACATGCATACCTGGCATCAAGCCATATTACTTGCTATCTTTGCCAATCCATCACTAAACATCTCTTCTAAAAACAATTGTTTTGAAGGTCTACATGCCCTACACCACTACTACCCGCATACACATGCTTGTTGCACCACTACAACTTGCACACACTCACAAAAAATCACGAAAATTGAAAATTGAATATGGATACGGATTTCTGGACCATTACTTAACCATTTGAATGCCCATAGCTAGTCACCCCAACCGTTACTATCCCTTTTTGGCCTATAAAATAAGGTGTTGGGGCCCCATTCCAAGAGGAAGCACGAAAGAAAAGAAACTCTACCCATTTCAATATTCCCCCATTGCCCCAATATTTTGAAACCACATTGTGAGTTTGAGCCAGAATGCCATCCACCTCCTTTGCAAATCCTTGCCATTTCCCTAGAGAGAACTGGAGAGGAGAGGAACATGTGGAAGCAAGGTGCATGGTGAAGAGGAGCCAAGGACCAAGTTTGAGGAGCAATGTCGGTCTCATGTTGTAAACGAATTTTGTGATATTAATATAAGGAAGTACTTTTTCTGTCCCGCCAAATGATGCCTTCAATTTTCATGATTTTGTTTACATTTTTCTATTATGATGTCTAACCCACTAATCCATATATATAATGCATTATTGTAGTTTCTTTATTTTCTTTTGGTGAATGCAGGTCATCCTTGGGAGGATTCTTGCAGTTGGGAAACAACCAAGTGAAAAGGGATCGACATCGGGCGTGGAGTTTAAGGTATGCCTACCGGATCCCTGTACTTTGTTTTCTTATGTATGATTGTGGGATAACGTCGAGATAGTTGATAAAAAGTAGGAGACTTTAGACAATTAGCTCTGCCTACATTTTAGAACCCTGGTGTAGTCCATAGAGGGGGTTTTCCCGCTATAGCACTTTGTGCTACCGAGCTTTCTTCAAAGGTTGAAATCAATGAAAACTAACCTTAATCAACATCTTCTTCGTATAAGAGTTATGATTCAGAGGATTCAGATGATCTAGATACAAATTCAATACAATTAGATGTAGATTCAGTGCATCTAGATGCATATGCAGAGCCAAAGTAGAGGCCTAAGTGGACCAAGACTACTCTTTAGGATGCAGGGGATCTTGTTGGAGATATAGATGATACTAGGAGAACTAGATCTGATTTCTAGGAGCCTCCTCTTGCACTCACTACCACTGAACCAATGCCATCTAGGAATCTTTTCTTGGTTTAGTCTTCAGATCCACAGTCTTATGGGGAATTTGTTGGAAATCCCTTTTGGGAATCTACCATGCAGAAGAAGTACAACTCCCTCTTTGAGAACCAGACCTGGGATCTGGTTCCCCTTCCTTTAGGAAGGAAACTTGTTAGGTATAGATGGGTCTACAGGACCAAGAGTGCAGTGGATCAACATGCTAGTAGATACAAAGCTAGGATAGTTTCCAAAGGATTTCAGCAGGTGCATGCATTAACTATGATGAGACCTTCTCTCTAGTAGTTATGATGGTTTTCATATCTTTGATGCTTACCATTGCAGAATCCAAGGTACGGGAAGTCCATCATATGGACATGAAGAATGCATTTCTTCACGATGATCTCTCTGAGGAGATCTATGGAGCAACCCAAGTGATTTATGCAAGATTCATCTTTGGTCTGTCAACTGAAGAAGTCTCTTTATGGTCTCAAGTAGGCTCTGAGGGTATGGTATGCCAATATGGACTCTTGTCTATTGTCACATAACTTTTTACGTTGTAAGTTAGACCCAAATGTTTACATGCTTATGATGGTTGATTCACTTCTACCCCTAGTTATGTATGTTGATGATTTGTTGATCATTGTTTGCTCGAATTCAACAATTTATGCAGTCAAGAGGATTATGAATGACAGGTTCTTGATGACAGACATGGTCCTCTACATTTATTCCTTAGACTCAATATCATTCAATATGCATCAAGCATCAAACTGTCTCAGGCCAAGTATACATAAGATCTCCTTGATAGATTTCACATGGCCGACTACAACTCTTCCCCAACTCCTTTCCTATCAGTAGTTAGAATTGAGGATGGATGGGACACTCCACTGGTTGACAACACACTATATATATAGCTAGTGGGGAGCTTGTTGTATCTCACACACTCTAGACTAGACCTCTCCTATGCAGTTTGAGCAATCTGAAGGTTCTTGCAAGTGCTGCATGAGATACATTGGAAGGATGCAAAGTGTATCTTTCGATATGTACAGGGCACCATCACCTTTTGGATTCATTATTTAGTAGAATCTACATTGGACCTCATTGGGTTCATTGATTTTGACTGCATTGGCGATATCATTGATCGCAAGTGTTATCACCAAAAAATCATCTGCATCATTACAAACAATGGTTGAAGAAAGACACCAATTCCAACAACAATTAGTACACCTACAACATCAAAATCCATCAAAAAGGCATAAAACTATATACTTGGTTCGAAAATCAAAGAGTGTAAATTCACCAAAGGAAGCTCATGCACTGTGCATGGAATGTGTGGGCCAACGCAACCCTAATCACGCATTGTGCACATAATGCGCAGGATACACGAATTTCTATGAGAAAACCTGCACACTCCTGATGAAAAACACATTTATGAATCTTTTCAGCCTCTCAACCACTTCCAGTCTAACCCCGAACACGATTTGACACTCATATCTAAGTGAAATCTAACTTGGAGGCTGGTAAAGGGCTAGAAAGTGCCCTAAAAGGCCCCTTGTTCACATTATGAACCATTTACATCTTGCCATCAATGGATACTATAAATATGTGCCATGGGTGTGCTAGAAAAATAAGAACTTCAAGGTATTGTTATGTTGCAATAATTCTTCTTGGAGAATCCTCTTTTCTCTTTGAATCATTCAAGCACTATAGCAAGGGCCATTCCACTCACCTCTTGAGAGGATTGGCATTGTATTTCTTCACCATTGTTACTTTCCATTGCATGAAGAGAATATCTCTCTATTAGGGAACTCAAGAGCCCTTTCAAGGAGGAACATGGGATTCATAGGTCCCTTCCTTTCTCTATGGTGCTAGCCTATCAATACATTGATCCATTGGTAGCTATATGATTGTCATTTTTTTTTTCATGGTTCTAGTTCTTGCAAGCTTCTCTAACATTTATTTCTTTTTGTTTTTTTTCTTATTTCCTTGTTTCATGTCTATTTGGTTATCTAATCAACTCAAAAACCTCTGTCTTGTTTAGTTGACTTAACTAGGCAAGTAAGTGTTGTGTTTTTTCTCACCCATGTGACAAAACCAACACAACAAATTGGCAACCATACAGGAGATTGTGAATCAAATTCCTCCCTATTTAAATCCTGAGAGAACTTCTTTCTAATTGTTTGGATATGAAGGTACCAAAATCAGCCTAATCAAGTCTTCCAAAGTCAGAATTCAAAGCCAAGTCAAGATAATTTCATCTTGAAATTTCTTTCCTGATGCATGATAGGAAGTTTGTGTCTTTTGAAGCACACAGACGCACATTTTGTGCTCTGTGTACATAAGAGATTTCAGAAACCCATGCATTATGCATATCCTTGGCACTTAGAGTGACTATCAAAACTATATCCCACACACAAGTTTAGTTTTTAGCAAATTGTAAGGGTTTTATGAGTGGTTTGAGGGCCCCTTTCCTTCAGATTTTAATTTCCTGCACTTTGTAAAGCAATCACACTTCACTTAGAGTCATTTTTTACAAGAAAGGTTAGCTAACATAAGCACATAGGGGTAAAAAGAATCACAATTCTTCTCTTCGATTTGTTGCCACATGGATGGCTCATTTTGGCATTTAAAAATTTGAGTTAAAGTTATTGTTTTTTCAAACACAAACCAACTAATTTGGGACTAGAAATCAATTTTAACCCTCAAGTATGCTCTTCCCCCACTGTTTATGGATAAATTAGTTACTGCGGACACAGACCAATCTCCCCAGATCCACCTGGATCTGGAACAAACCGTGACAGAATAC